>RJWT010025298.1:0-16113 GCA_004365215.1 Cuniculus paca | reverse complement strand
AGGGTACATCAATCTGGGTTGGAAGTTGTTTTCTTTCAGGACTTGAAATATTTCACTCCAAGCTCTTCTTGACTTGATGGTTTGTGTTGAGAAGTCTGTTGTGATTCTGATGGGTTTTCCTTTATAGGTGATCTGTTTCTTTTCTTGAACAGCTTTTAATATTCTGTTCTTGAGTTGAATTTCTGGGATCTTGATTATTATATATCTGGGTGTAGATTTACTTTGGTTATGGCTAGCTGGAGTTCTATATACCTCACTTATCTGAATAGCACATCTTTCTCCCATGTTTGGGAAGTTTTCTGCTAGTACTTCTGTGAATAGATTTTTTATGTCATTTGTGTTGGCCCCTGCTTCTTCATTGATACCTATCACTCTTAAATTATTTTGCTTCGCATCATCTTGCAGTCGTTGAATTGTTATCTCTTAGTTCCTCATTACTTTTAGGAGGTCTTTCCTTTCCAGCTCACAAGCTGCACACCTGTCTTCAAGGTCTGAAAGTCGATCTTCAGTTGTTCTTTGTCATGGAAGTATCTTGTTTCTCTATTAATTTTGAAAGATAGTTTCTTTCAAGCAATTTTGCCAGCTTTCAGTGGAGATTTTAATTTCCTGGATTTTAATTTCTTTGAATCTGTTTCATGCATTCAAGATCTCTCTTATATTGTTCATTCATGGTTTCCCTCATTTTCCTTTGCTTCTCTATGTTTTTATGTATGTCTTCTTTAGAGAAATTTAGCAATTCTTTTATTATGTTTTTCATTTCTTCTTTTACCTGAGATAGTATTTCTATTCTAATTTCTTTTATAGCCTCATGGAGTTGTCTCTTTACTTCAGTTGCCATTACTGCAGAAACTTCAGATGTGTGACACCCAGTCTCTTCCATATTTTCATCTCCTGGACTTGCTCTGCTAGGGTTGAAGTCCAGGGACTGCCTTTTGTTTCTTCGTCTGACATTTTCCTGGGTTCTTCCAAGCAAGCGGGTAATGGGGTTCCAGGCACCTCCCACATTGGCTACAATTTCTCTGGAGCATGACTGTGTGGTTTTCCTGGCCAGTGCTGGTTACAGGTATCCAGTGGTGGCCACTGGGTGCTCTGTGCAGGGCCCGCTTCTGTTTTTCCCATCCCTTGCTGGTTACCTGAGATGGAAGTGTCCCGAGGGGTGCTGGAATGCATGCAGAGCAGGGCCTGCCTCTGCCTTCCTTCTAAGCTGGTTACCAGTGAGCAGGGTCTCCCTTTGTCTGCTGGAATGCACGTGGAGCAGGGCCTCCCTCTGCCTTCCCTCTGAGCTGGTTACTGGTGAGCAGTGTCTCCTTCTCCTTAGGTATTCTTATACAAATTCTTAAGTAAAGAGCTAGTTCTGGTTTTTTGGAGATTTCCTCTATATTATCTATGTATGGACATCCAACTATATGTCTAACAGAAAGGTTGTAACTATTGCAGTTCTTTAAATTCCATTTCTCAAATTTTTAATTTCTAGAGCTTTCGTTTCTTGATTTTTGTTTTTATAGCACTCTGTTTTTGCTTCGTTAATGTAGTATTTTTCATTATTGCTACAATTACCCTTCAAAAATCATACTTTTTCCTTTATGGGTTTTCTTTTGTTTGCTGGCTATATTTTTTCCAAGTTCTTTTGATTATTATTATTTTCTCTGTCTTTAATATCAAACTTTCTTAAAGTCTTCATGATTCTTGATTGAATTTAATACACTCAGAAGTCTGGCAGAGGCTTTGTGTCACAGGCCCCACTTATACATCTGCATGCATGTTGGATGATTGGACAGGAAATTACCTGTTCTTTGAAGGAATTCCGAGATGCTATGATCTGGAAATCTTTTCTCTGAAACTTTGTAGTTTTCTGTCACAGAGACCAATCTTCCTTCTCCTACCTATGCAGTATAAGGCTGGATCAGAAAGGAGTTTGTGTGTGTATGTGTGTGTGTGTGTGTGTGGTATGTGCATGCTCATGTATGTATATATATGCATGTACCTCTGTGCATGTACATCTAAGAGTGTATGTGTATATATGTGCTGTGTCACTAGCATGATCCCAACAGAACCCAAGCTAACCTTGTCACTGACATCCTGCCACTTTAGGCATGGTGCACTGCCAAGGAATCAATCCTGACTTCTGACTGACAAAGGTGAGCTTGGGTGTCTAGCCTTCTGCACTTTCCAGTCCCATCCTTCCCCTAGGGACATGCCCCCATGCTGGGCTCCTCTCACCTCCCCTGACATACCCAGTGACTCTGAAGACAGCGAACCTCTTCATGTGAGCAGACATGTACACAGGGCCCCCACCCTTCAGGGCTCATGTTGGCTCCTACTAGATGCACATGTCTCACTCCACATCATCACATGAGTTCACACATCAGGAAACTGAGGCAGAGTGGTGACAATTAGCCCAGGGTGACCCTGCTAACAAGCCTGAGGTCAGGTTGGGTGCAGTTCTGACTTTCTTGGAAATGTGCTTGTCTTGCCCTAAGTGTGAAATCTTGAGGACTTACTCACAAGGACTTAACTTTTTATCCCTGAGACCACTGCTCGGCCTCAAAGGTGCTGCTGCATGCAAAGGGACTCTTTGTGACAAGATCTGATAATGGGGTGTCCACAGAATTCATGATACACAAGGTGGACAAGCAGCCCCTTCCAGTCACCACCAGTGGCCTACATCCTTCTCTGGCCAGTTGTTTAAAATCATCTGTCCTCATGGTGAAATGGAGCCAGAGAACAGTCTTCCTTATATTTGGTTCACAAGCTAAGTATCCTGGTCATGTGAGTCAACAACAAGGTAAGATTAACAACAAGGCTGACACAATGTCAACCTGTTAACTATTTTACCAAGCCCCTAGACAATCCAAGCAGTGGGTTGCTAGGCATCAGGGTTGAAATCGACATAATCCTTCCCAGTATATAAATAAACATGCTACATTGCTTGAGCAGTTCCTTCTCTTCCATCAGGAGAATAAGGGCTTCACCTGACCCCAGCTTTGTCACTTTATTTTCTCACCTTCTTGCGGTCCTTCACCCCAAGAACCTCAGAGGCCACATGGGTCGTGATGGTGCCCTCTCTGGGACCTGCAATTGACACACCTGGAAAAAAAATGAATAGAGAAAAAAGAATTAGATTTCTGGGAACTGGGAACTGACTGGTAAACTAGAAACTGCAGCAAAGCTGGAGAAAGTGAACACAATGCAGAGAAAATGAAGGAGTCTTCAAAGCTCCTGGCTCCTGGGGTGGGGTGCCTGTCTCTGCTAACACAAGGCTAAAGTTGGAGAAGAAATCCAGTATATGCTCATCATATTTGAGAGTGCTTAATCAGGAACCATTTTGGGAAGGTGTTAATAGTTTGAGTTACAGAACAACTACACTTCAGGGTTTCTGGAGTCATCCTACCACAGTGACTGAGTGGGAGATGGCAGAGAGAGAGGGAGAGAGAGAACAGGAGAAACGAGAGAGAGAGAATTGGGAACAGGGCTTAGGCTACACAGACCCCTTGAGAAGTTTAAATTCAATCTGGGAAGAACACAGGGGACATGCCTTCTGTGATGAAAGCTAGGCAAGGTGTATTGGTTTTCAGAGAGGGCTGGGTTAGAAAGTGCTGGCATTAAATCCAGTGCCTCCCTACCTCCATTTTACCATACCATTGATTACAGTCCAACACAGATATTTTCTTTCCCCACCCACCAGTGTGATCAGAAATACACCTCAGCTTGGATGGTTGCCACAGCCTGGGGTATATGAACAGAGGAGCCTCTGGGGAGAGGATGACCTCACAAATATGCAGGTTGTAAAACTATATCGAGAAAGCTATGAGTTGGAGAGCACGGGTGAACATGGAAGCTGGGAGCAGCTGGAGCAAATGCAGCCCTAGGGCAGATACTGTTGATCAGCCATGCCCAACAGGAAAAGCAGAGCAGGTTTCAGCATTCACACACAAAAGTGTGAGTGTGGAAACAAAATAGGCCTTAGTAGTGATTCACTATCCCTTTCCCATATTTGGTGAATTCCAATACCACAGACCCTGGAAAGAAACCAATCATTAAAAAAAGTAGGGATTTTTTGGGAATCATTTCTGTTTTTCTTTATTAGTTTTTCTGGGTGTTGAATTTTGTTTCTTTTTTTTTCATTTTCCTTTATTTCACTGTTTTGTCTTTTCTAGTTTGATATTTTCCATTACTTTTATCTAATTTTATTAATTTTCTTTTACTTGTTAATGGGATGCTTTATCTCACTTTTCTGTCTCCCTTCTCATCTTTCTTTATGTTTTCAAATTTTACTTCTTTCATTTTCCCCTTTCCAACCCTATCTGTCTTTACTAGTATTACTATTAAGCTTTATTAATCTTTACATATTTAGTTGGCTCTATGCTGCCAGGGTTGAATTCTTTTCTATTGTTAATGATGGTATAGCTGTTGCTTTTAGTAAATACTGTATGTCAGTATTGGGTTTGTCTTTATTTTGTAATTGCGAATTTCTTTCTACTGTTAAAGGTGGTAGCTTTTATTGCTTTGCATGGTATATCACTGTCCAGTTTGTCTTTGACCTTACTGTTGTGTTAATTTCATTGCTATTGCCAAGATGGATAGTCTTTGCTATTAATTTGTTTTACTGTGTAGTTATATCTTGTTTGTTTGTCTTGGTGTCATTGACAATACCACAGCTCATTTCCAGAGAACCAGGGGCTGGGCCAATTACATTGCATGCTTTCCTCCCTAAATTAATGAAGGTGATTAGAACTTGGGGCAGAGGTAAAGATGTATAGATAGCTATGTTCAGGGCATATTACTGGAAAGCAGATACTAACTAAAGAGATTTCCATACTAGCAACAAAGTCTTTCCACTGTAATCAACCCTCAATCCACATCATGCATATGCACACACAGACATGTGCACACATGTGTACACAGTCATGCACGAACACACACACACACACCAAAAGCATGGGAAAACAAGGCAACAAAATGCCTCCAAAAGTCCTCAACTCCCTCAAAGATAATCCATGGGATATTGAGAGAAAGGAAATCACTAGCCAAATAACTGACTTACATAATATGATAAAAGAGGAGACAACAAAATAGAAACATATCAATAAAGTGAGCAATGAGCTCAAAGATGATATAACTAAACAGATAATGGGTTTAATGGTAAAAATGATCACTGAGCTTACAGAAGACACTAATATAGATCTAGCTGAGCTAAATGAAATCATACAAAATGTGAATGACCAGTTTAGCAAGGAATTAAAGTCCATGAAAAGGTATCAAACTGTTGAGGCTTGTCTCTGGATGTCACTCCAAAGCCTCATGTGCTCACGGGAGGGGGCTTTTGGAGGGGGCTAGATCTAGGATGTGTGAATGTAGGTTAAGGGTGTGTGAAGTGTGGACTGAGGATGTGATAACTACATTAGTCCACTGATTGGTTTAGCATAGTTCTGGATATGGATAATGGGAAGGGTGTGGGTGTGGGTGGCACCACCGAAAAGTCCTGTAGCCTGGATGGAACCAAAGGGACTTTTCTGCCTTGCTGTCTCCTGTCTGCTATGCTTTGGACTGTTTCTCCTCTGTGATGCCCTACTGCTATGCCATCCTGCTTTGGAGACAGCCAACTATGGATTGAAACCTCTAAAAAATGTGAGCCAAAGCAAATCTTTCCTCCTTTAACTTACAGGTGTCATGTATTTTTTTTAATTTTTAAAATTTTTTTATTTTAGAAAACAAAAAAGACTTTTAAGATAACAATATGGAATGTATTAACTAGGTGTCATGTATTTTGTCTCACCATTGAAAAAAGTAACTAAGACACAAAGAGAAACACAGGAGATAAAAAAAAAAAGTCTATTGAAAATACAGACAGAAAATGTGACCAATGTGAGGAGAGAGTCTCAGAACTAGAAGATAAGAGTGAATCAGGTGACTCAGAGATACCTTAAAAACATGGAAATGGAAAGTGGGTCCAACAACTGTATATGATGCAAATAAGACTAAGATTAATTGGAATTAGTGAAATATAAGAAGATAACAAAAATGGCATAAAATACTGTTTATAGAAATAATAGCAGAAAACTTTCCAAGTACGGGGAAAATACATATATATCCCAAAGAGCCACAGTCAGAGGAGAACTTCTTCACAACATATCATAATCAAGTCCCAGAAATCCAGCACAAGGACAGAATCATGAAAGCTGTTAGAGAAAAGCCATAATTTACTTATAAAAGTAAACACTAGAATTACAGTAGATTTCTCAGCACCAACCTTTACACATTCCCACTGGTGGTACAAATGGATCTAATCACTTTTATTGGCCTTTTTACTAACAAAATTAATAAAAACTCTGTAAATGGACTGAATTGAGTTAGTTGCTTGAATAATTACTGCCCAAATATGAATATACATTAATACTGTTCATACCAAATAAAATTATCACAATAATCAACAAATTTATTTCTTTAAAAGAAACATTTGTATTTGTGACTTTAAAACATTTTATACATAAAGGTGGCTGATTTATGCAGAGTGTGCAAAGGGCCATGATGCATTTGACTTCTTTTGCAGCCACAGAGGTACTCATTTTTTCATAGTCATGCATGTCCCACAGGTGGTTCAAGCCACCAGGACAACTGAATTCAAATCAGAGCCTCCCAGGAGGAAGACATATGAATTATGGCTCTATCATGAATGTATTAAAGGCCAGAAGACCTTGGAGTGAAGTGTCTCAAGTCCTAAAAGAAAACTTTCAACCCAGACTAATATATTCTGCAGAACTTTCAAAATTAATGGAAAAATAAGGTATTTCTATGACAAAGAGTACCATAAGAAGTTCATGATCATCAGCTCAGCAAAAAATTCTCAAGGATATCCTAGAAAGAGACAACCCAAAACTCTTGAAAAGTCTAGTGGAATGAACATACCAGGTAGGGAGACCAACTAAACAGAAGGGAAGACATAATCAGGAACAGGAAAATATTGTAATAACAGGAATAAATCAATACCTTTCAGTAATAACTCAATGTGAATGGGCTTAACTCCCAATTAAAAGCCATAAGTTGTTAGATTGAATGAAAATACAAACTCCATGGTTTATTATACACAAGAAACAAATTTAATCCAAAAAGAAATTCATAGACTGAAAAATCAAAGACTGGAAAACAATATGCAATAGAACTCTGAAAATAAGCTGGGGTAGCTCTTCTACTGTCAGACAAAGTAGATTTCAAGCCAAACTTATTAGAGGAGGTAAAGGAGATCACTATATATTTTAGGGGAATAATCCAGAAAGATGATTATAAATATATATATATGCATTGAACACTGGTCACCCAACTTCATAAAACAAACACTACTGAACATAAAAGATCAGATAAGCCTCAACAAAGTTATAGTGGGGACCCTCAACACCCACTTTCACAAGTAGATAGATGAACTGGACAAAAAAATCAACAAAACAAAATCAGAGTTGAACCACACCTTCAAACAAATGGACTTAATAGATATCTACAGAGTGTCCCACTCAATAATAGTAAATACATTCTTCTCTGAAGCACTTGGAACATTCTCCAAAATAGACTGCACACTATCCCTTAAAGCTTAAATGCTTAAATAAATACAAAAGAATCAAAATTATCCCATGTATATCATAGTGCAGTGAAACTAGAGATCAATGACAAAAGAAACCACAAAAATTATGAAAATGCATGGAAATTAAATAATACACTCTTGAATAATCAATGAATCACAGAAGAAATCAAGAAAAAATTAGACAGTTCCTAGAATCAAATAATAATGCGAGTGTAACATATCAGAACTAATGGAGCACAATGAAAGCAGTCTTAAGAGGGAAGTTTATAACTGCCCAAATCAGAAAAAAAAAAAAAAAAAAAAAGACCCAAAAAAAAAAAAAAAAAAAAAAAAAAAAAAAAAAAAAAAAAAAAAAAAAAAAAAAAAAAAAAAAAAAAAGCGTTGATTCAAAGAGCTGGTTCTTTGAAAGAACAAACAAAATAGAAAATCCCTTAGCCAATCTCACAAAAAAAAAAAACAAAAACCCAACAACAACAACAAAAAACCCATTAAAATGTAACTGAAACTGAAAAAGACAAAATCACAATGGGTACCACTGAAATCTAGAAGGTCATAAGTACTTTGAAAACCTACACTTCACTAAATTAGAGAATTCAGAAGAAACCATAGATCTAAGATACAAAACTGAACAAAGAATTACCAAAACCAAACCAAGAAAATATAGAAACCCTGAATAAAAATCTAATAGCAGTCAATAAAATTGAGGCAGTATTAAAAAACCTACCAACTAAGAAAAGCTCAAGACCCAATGGATTCACCACTCAATTCAATACAAACTTCAGGAAAGATTAGCACCAATATCTCTCAGATTCTTTAAGGAAATTGAAAGGGAGGGAATAATGCTAAACTCATTCCTGGAAGATAACATTACCTTGATTCCAAATGCTGACAAAGATTCAACTAAAAAAGAAAACTACAGGCCAATTTGTTTAGTGAACATAGATACAAATTTCCTCAACAAGATACTGGCAAACACAATGTAACAAATCATTAAAAATATACATTATGACCAGGTAAACTTCATCCCAGGTATCCAAGGATGGTTCAATACAAGTGTATCAATAAATGTAATACGTTAGATGAACAGAAGCAAGGAGCAAAACTTAAGATCATCTCAATAGATACAGAAAAGGCCTCTGACAAAATCCAACATCTGTTCATGATAAGAACTCTGAAGAAATAGGTGCAGAAGGAAGTTACTGCAATCTGATAAAAGCCTTTTATGACAAACATACTAATAACATCATAAAAAATGGTAAAAGCTGAAAACATTTCCCCTGAAATAAAAAAAACAAGACAAGGATGTCTACAATCACCACTCCTGTTCAATAAAGTACTCAAAACTTTAGCTGGAATAATCAGGCAAAAAAACGAAATTAAAGGAGTATGTATACTAAAGAAAGAAGTTAAGCTATCCTTGTACACAGATGACAGGATACTTTTATAAAAGACCTGAAAAATTCCACAAAAAGACTCCTAGAACTAATTTTAAAATTCAGCAGTGTAGCAAGCTACAAAATCAACAAACAAAATCAGTAGTGATCCCATGCATCAACCAAGAAAGAAATTAGGAAAACAATACTGTTCATAATAGTGTCAAGAAAAAATTAAATACTTAGGATTCAACCTAACAAAGGATGTGAAAGCCTTCTATAATGAAAACTATGACACTCTGAAAAGAGAAGATTGAAGAGGGCATAAGAAAATGGGAAGATATTCCCCATTCCTGGAGAGGCAGAACCAATACTATCAAAATACAGAGATTTAATGCAATTCCAATCAAAATACCAACAGTATCCCTCACAGAACACCAGAAAACAACCCTAAAATTCATATGGAACCACAAGAGACTCATAATAGCGAAAGCAATCCTGGGCAATAAGAACAAACCAGGAGGCATCACAATCCCAATTTCAATTTATATTGCAAAGATATGGTGATCAGCATGATACTGGCACAAAAATAGACTTAAGGATCAGTAGAACAGAATAGAGGACAGAGAGACAATCCCAGGCAAGTATAGCTATCTGATCTTTGACAGAGGGGCCAAAAGCATATACTGGATGAAAAATAGTATCTTTAATAAATGGTGCTGGGAAAACTGACTATACACACACAGAAGATTGACTCTAGACTCGTAACTCTCAACACATACTAAACTAAAATTAAAAATGGATTAAAGACCTAAGTGCTTGCAAATGGAAAGGGAGCCAAGAGTTGGAAAGAGCAGGCAGGGATGGGAGGGGTAGGGGACTAGAAAAGTGTTAAGTTGTGCATGTACCAACTCATGATAAATGTAACTGCATCACTATTTACTGCAAACATGTACTAATAAAAATACAAAAAGATCTAAATTTTAAGACAAACAATCTGCTGGAAGATAACTTAGGTAAAACTCTTGAAGATATAGGCATAGACTAGGTCGTTTTGAACAGAACCCCAATTGTATGAAAAATAACACCAAGAATCAACAAATGAGAGTATATCAAATTAAAAAACTTCTTCACAGCAAAGAAAACAACCAATGGAGTGAAGAGACAACCTACAGAATGGGAAAAGATTTTGCCAGTTACAGAGGACTAATAGCTAGAATAAATGAAGAACTCCAAAAAATACACACCCCCAAAAAAGACCCAATCAAAAAATGGTCACCTGAAATAGACATGTCTCAGAATAAAAAGTACAGACAGCCAATAAAATGTTCAACATCTCTGTCCATTACAGAAAAGCAAATTAAAACAGCACTTACTCCAGAAAGAATGGTTATAATAAAGAAATCAAGTAATAATAAATGTTGGCAAAGCTGCAAGGAAAAAGGCACCCTTCTACATTATTGGTGGAAATGTAAACTAGTCCAATCACTATGGGTATCAATATGGAGATTCCTCAAAAAACTAAAAATAGAAATGCTATTTGATCCAGGCATTCCCCTTCTAGGTATCTCCCAAAAAGAGTTAAAGACATCATTCATAATAACAAATGTTTACAGTGGCACAGTTCATAATAGCTAAATCTTGATGGCCTGTATGTCCATCAACAGATGAATGGAAACAGAAAATATATTTATACACAGTGGAGCACTACTCTGTCATAAAGAAGGATGAATTTGAGTCATTTTTAGGAAATGGATGCAGTTTGAGATCATAATGTTAAGTGAAATAAAGTAGACCCACAAGCTCAAATATTGCATAATTTCTCTTATGTGAGAAAAACATAAATAAAGAACAAAATACAAGATTACAGTAAGAAGCAGGGAGATAGATCTTTTACAAATGGAAATTGCCAGGTTTTTCCTATTGTGTCCTTCCTAGTCAACATGGCACTGGGCAGCACCTCCCTTCAGCACTGACTTCCCTGTTCTTATTGAAAACCCAAAAGTTGAATCTCCCACTTTTCACGCATGCACCAATGCTCCCCGAATCAGCTGTCAATACGTCATTCTGCCTGCCCCTTCAACTCCACCCCTGTCAAAACCAAATAAAAGCACTGGGCTTTCTTTGTCTCCCTCAGAGGGTGCTTGCATCTCTTTGGCAGCCCTCCCATGCCCACAATAAAGGTTTCTTTCTTTCTTTCTTTCTTTCTTTCTTTCTTTCTTTCTTTCTTTCTTTCTTTCTTTCTTTCTTTCTTTCTTTTTTCTCCATTTTCTCTCCTTTTGTCTCTCTCACATCAGAGGACCAAACAGAAATGGATCAGAGAGATGGACAACGGAGAGGGGAGGAAAAGGGGAAGTAAAAAGCATTAAAATGTGTTATGTACATGTACCAACTCCCTATGATGTATGTAAACATTATGTACTACACACATGTACTAATAAAAATAAATTTGCACCCAGAACACTGTTTCACCCAATGAACTGAGCTCTACTATGATTTAGGGGGTGGATATTTTTGCTGTGTGCTGTGCAGATTTGTCACAATATTCAATGTCTTTCAAACAAACTTACTGTTCTTTTTTTGTTTTAACTTCTGAAAATGCTGCCTTATCAAACTGAGCTTGGTGGAGCCAGGGGCCCAGGCCTCTGAATACATTTGCTTTGCTCAGATTTCCTAAAATTCAGGAAGAGGTACTTCCTGGGACTTTGCCTGGCACTGTCCTTGGTATTACAGCCCCACTGACAAGAGGCCAAGGCCAGCATCACTGCTCTTCCCTTCTTCAGTGGTTATCTGTGGGGTTAAAGCAAGGCCAGCCCAGAAAACACAGAGAGCCCAAAACAAGCCATGTAAACAAGCTGTTCCAGCTCTAAGAACACAAGGGGCCCAGGCCAGCCAGACAAACAAGTTACCAGGCAGTGGGGTTGAAATTGATAGCCTCCTCTTGGGTGTATAAATAAACGTGCTACAGTGGTTGAGCAGTTCCTTTTCTCCCATTAGGAGAGTAAGGGCTCCACCTGACCCCAGCTTTTTCTCTTCTTTATTTCCTCATCCTCTCACCGTCCTTCACCCCAAGAACTTCAAGAGCTATGTGGGTCATGGCAGTTGTCATTGCTTCTCATCATGATGCACTTGGAAACGAGAGACTCACTTGCCCGTGAAGAAGCAGCCCCAGCTCCAGAAGCTGGCTGAGCACCACACTGCACACTCACCGGGAACTCCTGGTCACTTGCAGCAGAGTAGATGTGCAGAACTGGTCTGCAGCAGAGAATGCAGAATGGTGGCAATTTATATTTTGTATGCCAGGGTCCTTTGGGCCTGCAAATGGAAGCAGCTCATGTCACCATTAAAGAAACAAGATTATAGATAAAACTGAAGTGTTTGATACTTGGTGATAGATTCAAGAAGCTTTCCATTAATAATGTGTGTATACACATATATACACCCACACGTGTGTGCCCATGCACATGCACAACCAGAATCTCCTGTTGGTCTTTGTGTTAGCTACTTCTCTTGTCATTGAGACACAATGCACAGCACCTACAACTCTAAGGAGAGGTTTATTTTGGTTTGCTGTTTGTAGAGGTTTCAGTCCATAGTCTGCTGACTCCAAGGCAAGGTGGCATGGTGGAGGGACAAGACAGAGGAGAAAAAGCTCTTAGCATGGTGGCAGGAAACAGAGAGAGAGATCAAAGGAGGAAGGAGGGAGGGAGATGCACCCTTCCAGGCCACCACCCAGTGATCCACTTCCTCCCACCAGGTGCCATCTCTCAGCATCGCATTTAAGTATAAACTCATTGGTGGACTGATCAGCTGATGAATATCGCTTTCCCATGATCCAGTAACCTCCCCAAAGTCCCACCTATGCGTGCATGTAGCTTTGGGGGCATCTACATATAAATCAGTGCATTATTTTAGTTGCGGAGGGCATGCAGATGGCATCCAATGCTTGCCCCAGTGTCCTCCAATCATCTCTTCTGAGGTGCAGGACGAGCTCTCTGCGAGCTTCCAGAAGGGACTGCTGACACTTTTGGGAGGCATCTTCTCCGCTCACAGATCTTCACTGCCTCCCCACCCTTCAGTTGCTTCTGTCTGTGGGGAATGTATTATGGGCCTGAGGAAAAGGGTGCAAGGGAAGGTTGATATTCCTGGAGCTGAGTCCAGGAAGGGGGATGAAAGTGCTCTCATTTCTTTCTTCAGGATGACCAGGCCCTGGGTCTGCTTTGGGCCATGGGACCAACCTTGCCAACCCCTCACCAGCCTGGGGCCTGACACATCTAGTTAGTTTTTCCATCAGGGGTACTTAAAATTTAACTGACAGTAACATTGCAGAGGAGTTTTTTTTGCAGGGAAATTCATCTTATCAGGGGCTTCAAGGCCGTTAGGTCTAACAGGAAGGACTAAGCAGTGCTTTCCAGGATGAGATTTTGCATTGTCATGGACAAGCTGCTATCTGTCCCCTTGCAGCCCCAATGTTCAGAGGCCCCTTCACCTTGGATCTCTTCCACAGCCTGCACCCCTGCCCCATGATCCTGGCCCTTCAGTGGGGCTGGATGACACCTGACCCCTGGAAACATTCTACAGCTCAAATTAATGGGATGGCATCAGCTTTGAGAATTAAGCATGGGGCAGTGGAGGCCCCTAATTGTTGCAACTCCAGGAAGAGTCACTGGAGAGTCTGGTGCAGCCTGGGGAGGAAGTGGGGAGCAGCTTGTCCGTGAGCAGGGGTTCCTGGGTGAGGGCACTGAGCTGCTCCATGTTCTGGCTTCAGCTTCTTCCATAAGCAGGGTTCCTCTTCATAGCCTCTTGAGTGCCACAGTGTTCATATTTCTGGGTTTTTTGTTGGTGATTTTATGTTTAACAATGGTGCCCTAGTTTTGTGCTGAGGAGCTTTGCTCAGGCTTGAGGAGGACAGAGTTCAAAGTGAACAAATCAACAAAACACATCCGTGAGGTGTCTTCAAGCAGAAACATGGAAAACCATGGGATGTACCGGCCAGCTGCAAATGTTGTGACCAGAGCCTCTCAGGAACTTGGCATTGCTGGGGCCATTGCTCCATGTTCACCAACACGGTGTTCACGGTTCTGTGGTACCTGTGAACCTTGAGTCCCGAGAGCCAGCTGCGTGGAAACAGCAAACAGCACGTATGGGTTGACACTTCCTACCTGATGATGCTATGTGTGCAGGCCTAGTGTGTGCAATTTTATTTTTTTTAAAGAGAATAAAACCAAGAAAAATAAAACAGAACAAAGTCAGTCAAAACAAACCAGTGTAAGCAACACAGGACTTCAAAACAATATGAGTTCAACAATGTTTACCATAATGCCTCTTGTCTTCAAAATAGCTGCAGGTACCTTCAGACATAGTAAAAATCAAACAAAACAGAACAGAATAGAACCATAAAAACAAAACAATGAATGCAATAAAGGACTTCAAAACAAGCTAAGAGTAAATCCAAAATGGCTACCATAATGTAGCTTGCTATCCTTGAAATAGCTGCCCATGTCATTGGATATAATAAAATAAAACAAACCAAACAAAACAGAATAAAACCCAACCCAACAGGACAATGAAAATGATACAGAACTTCAAAACAAGATAATAGGGAATTAACAGTGGCTACCACCTTTACAAGGAGATCACCCATAGATGCTGCACTGTGTATTGTTATCCTCTGAATAGACGATCAGACTACTGGCTTTAGATCTGCAAAATCAGTGAAACACTAAACACTACAAACATCAAATTTCATTTCACCTCAATAGCTATCATCTTAGCCTGTGTTTCTCCAGATCAGCCAGTTGCTTGGGGGTTGCCTCTTCTTATTTCCCAGCCCATGCACCAGAAGAGGGTGGGGTCTCTGGCTGCCCCCACCCCATGGCAGCAGCCCATACATGGCACTGTTCACAGGGAGCCTTGCTTCTTGGTGACTTGTTCTCTTCCCCCTCAGTCCATGAATGCTGTTCACTCATGGGAAAAGGCCAGGGTCTGGCTGTTCCCCTGGCAATAGCGGCCCACACATGGCCTGTGTGTAATTTTATATAATGATATAAAATGAGTTTTATCTACGAGGCATAAAGAGTATGTGTTTAAGTGATGTTTGTGCATATTGGCATCTGTGTATACTTATATTTTTGGCAATTCTTTTTTTTTTTAACCATGGAAACAAGGGCTGTTAACAATTTTATTTCTGGCTCTGGCTTGTTGACAAGAGGGTGATAGAATGTAGAACCATGTCTATGGTGGCAGGTGCCACCTATACCTATGCCTTAGTCACCAGTGGGGGTATCCATGGGGCTGGGCAGGCAAGTGTGCCTTGACTGCTGGATGAGGTATCATAGAAAGCTGTTGCATCTCGTCAGGCTTGCAGGAAGTCCCAGGATCTAAGCTAGACTTTTGTCTGAAGTTTGTTATCCGACAAAGTTCCTGCCAGTGAGCAGTGAGTCAAGGGCTCCTCACGAGGTGGGTGAGGGCTGTCAGGCGAAGTCAGCCCCCAAAGCATTGCTTTTTCTTTGGCAACGCCCTGCTCTGAGTGGGGGTGAATTTCATGTCTGCAACGCCTTGTGTCCCCACCCTCCGCCCCCGCCCCATGTCTTCCCGGTTGGAGGCAGGGATAGGCCACTGTGGAGGCAGAGCAATGCACAGGCTGTTTAGGGTATAACTTGTCTGACATCACCATGGCTACCAGGCCCTGGCCGTTTCACAGTGACTGTCCTAATTACCCACTGAGGCTGCAGTGGCATAAAACACCATAGGCCAACCAGGCTCCCCTGAACACAAAACCAAGTTTCACAGGGAGAGGGGACGCAGAACCCTTCTTGGTCTGGCCCCAGCCAGGGTGCAATTCTACCTGAGGTGCTCCGCAGAGTGCACAGCCTGGCAGACGGTCGCAGGGCTGTCAAGACACAGAACCTGGGTAAGGCAATGAGCGAACACCTGAGCTGCTGAAAGCCTAGTGGAGCCCCCATGGCCAGATGTCTGCTGGCAACACAAAGTGTGTGTGTGTCTTCTGGGTCAAGTGGCATGAAATGGGAAGGTTCCAGCATTGGTCATGTCCCTCAGAGCCACGGCACACAAAAGAGGCTGAGGCACCTGTTTTGATCAACTAACTGGCTTCTGGCTGGAGAGACAGGGGCAGTGTGAAGGTGATCTGGCGTCAGGTGGAGAACT
>RJWT010025297.1:0-16176 GCA_004365215.1 Cuniculus paca | reverse complement strand
AGTACAGCTATTGTTTCATAAAGTCTGCAAATCCAGGACAAATTCTTAGACAGCTTGTGTGGGGCTTACTCTGCAGCTGGTAAAACCTTGCCTTAGCTCCTTGGTAAGAGGGCACACAGTTGGGGCAGCCTCATGACATCCTTGTGAGCCATCCCATTTCTGCCTTTTTCATATTTTTCCCTCATCCTGCAGGCCCTCGCCCTCCAACCCTGAATCCTTGTTGTGTTGAGGGTCCTTCTCCAGGAAGCCTTTCTGTATACCATTCTCTATGTGATGACCACCAGTCTTTGCATTCTCGTGGACTATCTCAGGCACTATATAGTTAGTTCATCAGCGTTGTACAGAAGACAAGAACATATGTCTGACTGACAATCAAGACACGGTTCATTTTCTATTCTGCTATTTATTTTAATTTTTTCATCATGGGGATCGAACCCAGGGCCTTACATGAGCTAGGATAGTATTCTACCACTTAGCTAAATCCACAATCCCTGCTATTTATTTTTTCAGTATTCTTAGACATCACTAAACCACAGTCAAAATGCAAATACAGGGACTGTGGACTCAGTGGTATGCATGAGGCTCTAGATTTCAATCCTCAGCACCACATACATACATAAACAGACAACGAGTATGGTCAGTAACATTTATTGAATGCTTACCACACAACAAGCATTGTGCTCTGCTGTTTTCATTGAACTTCCTGTAATTAATCCCAGTGTATAGGGTGAATCTGAAGATGAAAGACTGTGCTGAGCAAGTTACACACTATAATGTCCTAAAAGAGAAGAAAGAAAATGTAAGTGGGTACTTAGAGGAATCTCAGAGAGGACATATACCAGTACATTAACCTGTGGGTGAGACAGATTGGTTTTTTCTTCTTTATTCCTTTCAAGGGCTATTTCTTACACTTGTTTTTTCCCCTTGGCACCTGTTTGAGGGCAGAACATGTAGAAGATGCTCAGTAAATAAGTACTGATCGAGGTAGAAAATGAAGGCTTTCTTTCTCCTTGCCCCAGTTTGTCTTGGTCTGGCCCCAGTATTGGTAGTTGTATCTTTGTGAGTGACTTTATTATTTTTTGGTGCTACTGTGCTTCTGTTGATCTGGAAAGTTCCCCAAGTGGGTTGCCCCTTACAGTGGCAGAGTAGAAGCCTCCAGGGGTGGAAGATGAGCTTGTTGTGTTGTGGGACTGTATTTCCCTGGCTGACGAAGGTTGAACCCTTGCAGCTGGTGATGGAAATTGGTTGGCCAATTTATTATTTACTCCAGCCCAGCAGAATTCTAAGTAGGCTGGCAACAGTCTTGCTAGGTGACTCACACACAGCTGATCAGACTTACACACAGCTGATCAGACTTCTTGGGTATCTCATGAGCTGCTGTGTTCTCTTGCACAGTGCTGCACACAGCCTTATCTGACTAAATTCCAACCAGCACTCTGTTCCCTTTGCTTTCTGTACAAGGCACAGACGCCAGTAGGTAGGTTATGCTGGCCTCAGGTGTACTTGTGGTGATGTGGAAGACTGGCATTGCTTAGCAAGCAGAGAGCTGTTGTCTGTGATGTTTTCTTTTTTTCCTCAACCCCTCCCCCCCATACTAGGGATTGAACCAGGATGTTCATACTGAACTACATCTTCAGCTCCTTGAGACAGGGTCTTGCTAAGTTGCTAAACTGTTCAGGCTGTCCTTGGACTTGCAGTTCTCTTGCTTCAGCTTCTCAGAGTGCTGGGATTTCAGGTGTGTGCTACAGTACCCAGCTTGATGTTTTTGGTAGCTTTTAATGTTTGTTTATTTTTATTTCTGGTTTTTTGAGACAGGGTCTTGCTATGTAGTTTAGGCCAGTCTCAAACCCACTATGTAGCCTAGGCTGGCCTCAAAATTGCAGTGATCCTCCTGCCTCAGCCTCCCACATGCTGGGATCACAGGCGTGCACCACCATTCTCAACTAGTACTTTTTTATTTCAAATGTACTGTAGTTTCAAATGTACTGAAGAGTTGTTAAGATTAACACAACCCTTGCATTCCTTTTACCAAGATTCGCTGTCAGTATTTTGCTTTGATTTCTTTCTTGTGAGCCCCCTACTCTCCTTTGTCTCCTTGCACATAGGTGTACATTGACATCCCCTTTTTCTTCCTTCCTTCCTTCCTTCCTTCCTTCCTTCCTTCCTTCCTTCCTTCCTTTCTCTCTCTCTCTCTCTCTCTCTCTCTCTCTCTCTCTCTCTCTCTCTCTCTCTCTCTCTTTTTCGGCACCAGGGATCGAACTCACAACCTGGAACTTGCCAGGCAGGTGCTTAGGCCACTGAGCTAAATCCCCAGCCCTGACATCCCCTTTTGAACTGATGGTAAATTACCCTTTACTTGTGAATGCCTCAATGCATATTTCCTAAGAAGTTTTAACATCAATGCAATGCTGTTAACCTTGTCTACTGTCCATATTCTGACTGTCTATTTTATAATATGATCCCAGTAATGGCAGTTTTATTGTAAAGAAAATTACCTTGGAGTGCAGGGACATCTCCTTGGTTGTGTTCCTCAGAGGAGAGCAGAATGGCAGGCATTTGAGGAAGTGACTGCCAGGATATTAATCACCATTTCCTTGTATCTCTACAGAACCAGAGAGGTAGCAAGAACTACTCAGCAACTATGTCAGCAGAAGTAGAGACTTCTGAAGGGGTAGATGAGTTGGAGAGAAAGAACCCTGTGGCCCCAGAAAAGGAAAACCATATCAGGTGAGTGATGAGGGCTGGCTACATAACATCAAGGGGGCCCAGCAACTTCCATGCACAACACACTTGATTGATGTCTGGTTGACACTGCAGGGCCCATGTGTAGCCCTCTGGGCTGCTCAGTACTCTCTCATTTGCTCTGCTATCTTTTTTTTTTAATTAATTAATTTTTTTCTCCCTTTTGGTCTTTTTGAGACACGGTCTCGCTATGCAGTTCAGGCTGGCCTTGAGTTCATTTTGTAGTCCAGACTGGTCTTGAACTTACAATGATCCTCCTGCCTCAGCCTTCTGAGTGCTGGGATTTCATGCGTGTACCACCATGCCCAGCTGTTCTGTTATTCTATCCAAGGAAGCAGGGTAGGTGCTGCTGAGAGTTCTTTTTTCTTTTTTTTTTGAGATAGAGACTTACTATGTAGTTAAGGCTGGCCTTGAACTCACTTTGTAGCCCAGACTGGCTTCAAACTCACAGCAATCCTCTTGCCTCAGTCTCCCAAGTGCTGGCATTACAGGTGTGTGCCACCATGCCCAGCTTTGGGAGTTCTGAGTAATAGATTTTTTTTTTTTAAAGAGAATAGAACAAACAAAACAAAACAGAACAAAAAAAGCAAAAGAAAACAGAATAGAGTCAAACATAATATAGCATTTCAAGACAGAACACTGCAAACTATACAGGTTTTCAAGACATAACAACAGGAGATTAACAATGGTTACCCTAGTGTCTCTTGCTTTCTTCAAAATGGTTGTTCATACATTTACAGACAATAATCTCAAATAAAGCAAAGTAGTATAAAACCAGATAAAAGAGAATAGCATTACAGGTCTTTAAGTCGGTTAACAAGAAACTAGCAATGGCTACTGTAGTGTCTCATTTTTCAAAAGAGCTGTTCCTATCTTTTCGCTTATTGCTTTCAAATAGAAGGAAAGGGACTTAAACCAATCAAATCAAAGAATAAAAGGTGCTGTACTCTTTCATAACTAGCATTGCTTCCTAAGAGGAAGCCCTCTTGAACTCCTGGACCAGGGCTAAGGTACATCACTTCTTACACTCCCCTGTGGCCTACTAAAACTCTAGTTTTAAACAATACACCTGTGATACTTTTTTATTTATTTAAAGTAATCACATATTCATTTTTTTTTTTTACCTTGAGTAGCAATAGCCACATCTGTTCCATGCTCCAAACCAGCACTTGGGGTCAGGCACAGCCCCTGGTAAGCACTTTGGTACTCAGCGAAAACTTCTGACTTCTGATTTCAAAAGTGATGAGTAGCAGATAGCAAAGCTGAAGAAAAGCTTGGAGTTTTACTTCGAATACATTTAACTGAGTCCTAGGAGACACTGTCAATTATTACAGACTGACATGTTGACTTGTACTCATACTCCAGCTTGTGTAGAAAACTGAAACATCCTGGGCTATACATTTGAAAATATGGCACAAAAAACAATTTTTAATTTTTTTTCTTCTCCTTCTGTAAAATGTCGTTGAGAACCCTGTCATCCAAAATGCAGTGAATGAGTGCTGAAAGAGTGAGCAGTAAACCTAACAGAGGAGAAAGACAACATTAAGGAAAGATCTAATGAAGATTACTTGTTTTTTGATGATCTCATATGTTTACTCTAATCACTGAATTTGGCAAGACCAGTAATGACAGTATGATTTTTTAAAGTCCCATATATTTCTCCAGTTCAGCTTTTGCTAATAAGGTTTGTAGTTTCTGTTTTGTTATTGTTGGTATTATTGTTTGTCCCATCCAATTTCCACAACTCAATGTCTGGGCTCAATGCCAAACTCTGAGATGTAAAACGACTGTTTTGTGTCTCTAGTATCAGCAACCTTTATCCTACAATTGTTAGTATATTTGTGTCATCCAGGTCATGGAACCAATACAGAAAATCTTACTATATTACTGGTATAACCTCGTTTTTCCTTAAGTAATTGCTGTGTGCTTAAGATTCCAGACATATTCTTATTTGGGAAAAATCCATTTCACTTTTTTCTATTAAGGGAACATCTGTCTAAGTATTTTGTAAAATTCTTTGAAGAGAAATGCTACAGCCACCGTACTCAACAATTAACTTCATGTGTGCGTATACTGAAACTATTTAACTTCATTCATTTAACTTCACTCAGAAGTTACTAAAAATCATACTCAGCTCTCCAATGTCATAGAACAACTTCCTTTAAGAGAGGAAAGCTGATTCTGAAAGAATAGCCAAGGCGATTTAAATTATTTCTCCTCTAAGTAAAGGACCACTGAGGATCCCAAGAAAAAAGTTATAACTGTTTCCACTTGATCAAAATCTGAACACCACAGACAGTTCTTTCTATAACTGAAAAGAAACTATTTCTTAAGGGACAGCAGCACAAAACACATAGATAGAGCTAATCTGTGACAATTCAACACTTTGGGATTCAGATAAGTGATGGAGAGAAAAATAGGCAAAAGGGCTGGAGATAAACTATAAACACACAGAGAGAGATGCTATCTATAAAGCTCACACACATTCATCTGTCTGTTCTGTTATGTGCATCAAAAATTGAAATAGGAGTAGTGTGTGAAATAAGTCTTAGAAAAGGAAACTTTAATTGGTTTTGAATAATTGTTCTTTCATAATATTTCTGTTTCACATCCTGAAAATATTCCTAACTTCATCCTGAAAGATAGAGAAAAGGAAACAAAGAAAATTCAGTCATTTGTCATTCATAGCAAGGTCTTCAGCTGGGGGTCTTACTCCTACAAGTGCTGGCTTTTCTATTTCCAATTCTTAGTTTCACTTGGGTGCTGTATGTATTAAATGCCGTATGAGATAAGAATCGCATAAAAAGCAAAGCTTTATAGAATACCTATAAAAAGGAATGAGTCATGGTGAGTATAGAATTTACTGCAGGAAATACAACTGAGGGAAAGATAACAAAGCTGGTCCACCTGTTGTCTGAGGTCCACGCAGAAGACCTCCATACCTGACAGAACATTGCCCCACAGCACACAGTCTTATCAGTTAAAGAATGATTACATGCAGCTAATGATCTGCAGTCATCCTGGCTGCCAGGATGGCTTAAAGGATTAAATCCAAACTCATTTTAGAAAACAGCTTCCTTTTCTCCATCCTCATATCTTTTTTTTAACTGAGATATCAACAAGTATAAATTAACCTATGTAAGCTTCAGATCCTATAGATTTCTCTAGGCACTGCAAATAAAAGAATGTTAAGAAAAATTTTCATATTCATTGGACTCTTGTCTGCTCTACACCAAATATAAAGACATCAAAAAGAAAATTCATTTATTCTTAACAGCCAAAAGGAGAAATTGTGGGTTTCCTCTCTTTTTCTATGAAATGAAAATTCAATCATTCCCTGTGCTGAGGGGATCAGAAGAAAGAAAAGATGCAGAAATCTGCCGGGGATTTAGCTCAGCAGCCTAAGCATCTGCCTGGCAAGTGCGAGGTCGTGAGTTCGATCCCTGATGCCGCAAAAACAATTAAATAAATAAATCTTTATTTTAAAAAAAGTGCAGAAATCTTCCCAAGCATAAAGAACTAGACAAATGCAGGTGCTAGTACTGCCATTTTTCCTATGGGCCTCATGCCGTTGTAGGCCATATGATAAGTGATCAGATGACAAAGGATGGAATAGTGGTCTGTGCTTGAATCCCAGCTACTCAGGGAACTGAGGTAGGAGGATCACAAATTCAAGAACAGATTAGGAAACTTAGCAAGACCTAAAAATAAAGAGCTAGGAGTGTAATACAGTTCTCCTTGGTTCAATCTCCAGTGCCACATACAAAAATAATCATAATTATGCTCATCATTATGACTGGAGGATAGAAAACTTGTTTTTGTTGTTATCTATATGAACATTTCACCAGCACAACTTTATTTGCCAAACTTAGAAATATATGGTTTTAATCAATTGAATAAAAATTTTTAATAGGCTTTATTTTAGTTTTACTTTCACTGCAAAATTGAGCAAAATGTGCAAAACTTCCCCTTACACTCCTTGAGCCACTATACGCATACTACTCCTCCCCCTTCATCTCACACTAATGGTTCAAGTTTGTTATGATTGATCGATTTACATAAGTATTTCAACGTCATCCAAAGTCCACATTTACATTAGGGTTTGTTACGATTGTTGTACCTTCTATGAATTTAGACCAATTTGTGTGGTGTATACACTGTCGTCGTCCTAAATATCCTCTGTGCTCCACTTTTACCTGTAACAGCCCCTGATCTTTCCACTGTCTCCCTAGGTTTGCCATTTCTAGAATATTATACAGCCAAAATCATATTTTATATAACCTTTTCAAACAGATGTCTTTCCACCTTCCTCCACATCTCCTCATAGTCCATTTTTAAAGCACTGAATAACATTCCACTCTCTGGAGGTATCACAGTGTGTGCATTTGTGTCCAGAATGATATCTTGGTTGCTTCCAAGTTTTGGCAGTTATGAAAGCAGCAGTTGTAAACATCTGTATGTAGGTTTTGGTATAAATAGACATGAGTTTTCTTTTCCTTTGGGTAAATACCAAGGGCCATGGTGACTACATCATATGACATAAGCACACTTATTTTTATAAGAAACTGTCAAACTGTCTCTTAAAGTGGCTGTATAATTCTGCATCCATCGCAGAAGTGTGAGTTCTTTTTGCTATACACATCCTTGTCAGCATTTGGCATTCTGGATTTCCAACAGTAATAAAGGTGTAGTAGTATTCTAATATTGTTTTAATGTACTTTTTCCATAGTGATATGTGACACGGAGCATCTTTTAATATACATATTCACCTGCATATATTTGTCAGTCAGGTGTTTATCAAGGACTTTTACCCATATCTTAACTGCATAACAGTCCTGTGTCAGACATGTCTTTTGTAAATATTTTCTCTGAATCTATGGCTTGCTTTTTATTCACTTGATAGTGTCTCTTTCTCAGAGCAGAATAATTTAATTTTAATGAAATTCAGCTTCTCATCTATGTTTTCATGAATAGCATCTTTGATATTATATCTTAATGGCCATCACCAAACTCAAGGTCATATAGATGTTTCTCCTGTGCTATCTCCTAGAAGTATTATAGGTCTGAGCTTTGTACTTAAGTCCATAATCCATTTTGAGTTTGTTTTGTGAATGCAATAAAGTCTGTGTCTCGATTTTGCACATGGATTTCAAGTGACTCCAGCACCACATGTTAAAAAGGTTACCTTTTCTCCATTACATTGCCTTTGCTCCTTTGTCAAAGAACAGATGACTGACTTTTGTGAATATTTTTACATTTTTCATTCTGTTCCATTGATTTACTTGTCCATTATTGAGTCAGTGCTACCCTATTTTGATCACAGTAGCTTTGTAATAAATCTTGAAATTGGGTAGTGTCAGGTCTCCAGTTTTGTTCTTTTCCTTGAATATTTATGTTGGATCATAAGAGCTTTTGTTTTGTTTTGCTTTGTTTGTTTTTTTGACTCTCCACGTAAGCTTTAGAATCAGTTTGTCAATATCCACAGAATACTTTGCTGGAATTTTGGTTGAGATTACATTAAACCTATCAAGATTACACGAGGAAGGACTGACATCCTAAGGATGCTGATTCTTCCTAGCCATGAATATGGGCTATCCATTTGTTTAGTTCTATTATTTATTTCATCAAAGTTTTATACTTGTTTCCTGTATACATCTTGTACACATTTTGTTAGATCAATAAGTAAGCTACATATTTGTGGAAAAGGTTACTTATATAAGTGATTTGTATGTTTAATTTGAAAGTCCACATATTCTATGCTAGTACACAGGTATGTGATTTACTTTTGTCATGAAAATTAAGATAATTTTTTTTATTTCAGTAGTTTTCTGTTGATGCTTTTGGATTTTCTGTATAGACAATCATGTCATCCAAGAACAGTAATAGTTTTATTTCTTCTTTCTCAATGTATAGAGCCTTAACTTCCTTTCTTCCTTTTATTGTAATAATTAATGACCTTCGTTATAATGCTGAATATCAATTGAGAGAGGTGACATTCTTGCCCCATTCTTGATCTTGGTTGGAAACCTTCACATTATTCACAACCTTGTATATTATTAACTATAGATTTTGCATAGATATTCCTTATCAAGTTAAGAAAGCCTACCTCTATTCTTGGTTTACTAAGAGTTTTTATCATAAGTATTGGAGTCTCTCAAATGCTTTTTCTACATATGTTTATAAGATCGTGTGATTTTTTTCTTCTTTAGTCTATTGTGATGAATTTTTAATCTGAAATATTGAACAAGCATGCATACCTGACATAAATTCCACTTAGTTATGATGTATTATTCCTTTTATACACTGGCAGAATTCATTTGCTAATATTTTGCTAAGGATCTTTGCATGGTCATGTGAGATATTGAATTAGAGTTTCTTTTCTTGTAATATCTGTTTGATTTTGGTATTATAGTGATGTTGGCCTTATGGAATTAATTGGGAAACACTTCTGCTGCTTCAATCTCCTGAGAGAGATTGTAAAGAATGGGTATGATTTCTATTAAAATAAAATTTTAATTTAATAGTTACAGTATTCAAGATATTATCATGACTAATTAATAATCAGTATTTCCTTAGTAATTATTAGGTAGATAATTTTGATTCTGAATAATTTCTTCTGAGGGAGTAAATTGTAAAGATGTATTATTCAAGATGAAATATTCCTTTATTCACAGTAGCCATCAATTTTTTTCAACCTAAGTGTACGTTAAAACTGTCTTTACAACTTATTTCAAAATATAATGTTTGTAGTGGCACAAATTAACTTTTGGCTACTCTGCATATGAATCTCTTGGCTGTGTTTAAAAACTAACCCACCAAATAGGTCTTGATGGAAAGCAGAACCCATCCACAATTACTCAAATGAGATACTACAAACTGGCTTTCCTGACCATTCCAGCAGCTCAATCAATGAGACTCATTAGACAGAAGCTGACACTCAAATGTTATGAGGAGATTTGCATCACACAGAGTGCAACCAACACAGAACTTCCCTCGGTGTCTGGGGCATGAACACAAATGCAGTGCCACTCTTCTGTGCCAGTAGCGCTGGATCCAAAACCAGTAACAAAAATTTAATATCAGCCAAGCTTTCACTGCCCGGTTCTGTGTGCCCCTTGTGACATGTCTATGTCTATGTCATTCTTCCATTTTTTACAGCTATTCTTTATTAAGAACTTTGTATCACTTTTAAAAGTTCCACTCAAGCAAAGTTGACTGTTGCAAGTGGATAATCTACTGATGTACAGACAAAGAAGAATGCCTATTAAATTTTGAGAAAATGAGATAAGAATTCATTTAGGTGTAGGACATAGGAAGGAGAAAAATGATTTTGAATAAAGTATATAATGGTGTAAAATAATAAATCTGTAACTAGTTGATTACAGAAAAATACAGAAAGATGGTAATCATTTTTACTGATAGAGTTATGGGCCAGGTGTTCTGCCAAGCCCTATACAACATCTCTTTTATTCTTCATTATAGTCTATGAAGTCGATAATAACGCTGTGGTGTGAATGAGAAACTTGAGGCTTATAAAAGTAAGATAACTGTATTTTCTTACATAGTGACTCTAAAAAATATGAGTGAACTGGTTCTGGCTGATTCTCAACTCCAAACTCTAAACCACTCTAACACTCCTATTATAGAGTACTCAGAACTAAACCGTTAATCACTATGGTTACACGTAGAAACTTCATTGTCACATATTTCAACAAGAACTATCATAGCAAAGTAAATATTGTAAATAACAGATTTAAATGCAAATTTTGTTCAAGAGTCCAGAATTAAATTGACACCTTTGCAAAAAATAAAATCTTTCCAGTTCTCCAAATAGTCACTGTGATATGCTTATTGGTAACTCTTTATAAGATGATATGTAGTATATTAAAATATGGTAACTTGTAAGTTTTCTTTGAATGGATTTATGTGTAATAAAAAAGCAGTTGAGCAAATTTCTATTCCCCAGTTTAAAACACAAGTTTATTTGTTTATGAAAATGCATACATTTTAAGTCAATCAAAAAGCTTAAAAATTCCAATGTAGCCCATTTTTCTCCTTTCATATGGAATTCTTTCCATCTTCATATACTGCACTGTATCTCCAGGCCCTAGAACAACAAAGTGATATTCCCAGGCCTGTTTTTCCTATAGCTTCTACTACCTTTAAACCTGATGGCAGGAAGTGTTCAAAAACATCATACTTAAGAAAAATTTTTCCAAAGTTAGAACTGTAGAATTTACGCTTGCTCTACCAGATCATGCTCCTTTGGCCAAATCTTTCTATTATTTAAAATCAGTCAGCCAAGCTGGATGGACTCATTCTGGTTATTACTGTTAATATAGTTTGTTAAGAATGACAAGAAAACAGAGCCCTGCTTAGAAAATCAAAGCCTTTCACTTCTAAGAAAGTACAAGTGCAAATAGTCAAGGCGTTTACCCCAGTCTTTATTTTGATTTTATTGCTATATGAATTCTAAACTCATTATGTTGGAAAAAGGCTGTGGGGAATGTGGAGGGTGTAGCCCTCAGAGGCCTACCACAGGGACTGAGGGGAGAGGGTCAGAGTCCCCGCGGAGCCCAGTATGGAAGGGTACAAAACCAACTGACCCCAAGAGGCAAATAGACCATGCCCATTGACCCTTGCTATTTGTATTTGGCATTCCTAGTCCATTCAAATACAGTAATCAGGTACTGAAGTGAAAAAGTTCACTTTCTTTTTCTAAAAAATACAAATGTTGTTGTATACAAATTAAAGTTTCTCAAATTTCAATTTTTCCTAAAGAAGATGTATCACACTTTTTCAAAATATTATTATTTATTCCTGAGCTTTGTAGAATTTGATCTATATTTGGATGTGAAAAAGGCTTACTGTAATGCTGGTTCTTATAATGAATGGTCAGTTTCCTTCAGAATCAACCACATGGATAACCTTTTTAAGATTTTATTTAAAAAAAATTTTATTTTATAATTGAATCATGTTGGATTTTTGTACTTAATCATTAGTCTTATTTAATAGACATGAATTTCAATTTCATAGGTATTTAAAACTCAAACTCATCTTTAAAAACCAAAGTTTCACTACCATGAACAATAATCAATAAAAATATCCTCGGCTGCAAAGACAAATCCAAAGGTGGCATCAAAAAAAACAACCCTCGAGTCACCTTTTTTTGCTCAGCTACATTTGAAGACCAGTTGTTAAACTTGAAATGTTGAAGCCGAAAGCACATAGATCTAGAAATGATGCTACATGGAATTCATCAGAATTGTACTATGAACATGAAAACAAACATAATGACCATTCATATTCCTGACTGCAGAAGGAAGGCAGAGTTGTCTGTCACACAGGAGCGAAGTTTACATCGCTAGGGTTTTCAAATAAGCCTTGGAATGAGAGGAGTCCCTGGAAAAGAACTTGGTTTCCTGTGTTCTCAGAAACAAATAATCTCCACTTAGAGAACTTCACACTCATTTTTTAGTTGCTGCAAAATAATTTTTCTACTTGTCAGCTTTTAAGCTGCATTTGAAGCACTTAGCTTTGAATCGTCTGGTCCGCCATGTGTATAAACCTTGTTACTGTATCACAAACCTTTCCTCTTTATACCTAAAATATGAATGTGTCTGAGAGTGTGTGCACATGTGTGTCGGTACCTATGCATGTTGGGTGCTGGCTGTGGGTATAAAGGTGGTTTTATGTGATAATTCTCAGCTTCCAAAGGTAAAGTGTTCCCATTCATAAAATTTATCAGTATTTCAAGTTAGGTTTTTTTGCAACTTTGGAAGCTATAAAAAATTTCTTACATCCTATCAAACTTTTTAAAAAAGAAAATGCTACTTTACATTGCAGAAGTAACTCAGGACTTCAAACACTTTTCCTGTTCTTCACTTTGTTTAGGCTCAGGCTTGGGTGGGGGTTCCTTGTATTGTGTGATTTTCTAAAAGCAGAGGACAGTGTTTTTGTAACGTTCTGTTAAACCGAAATTAAGAACTCTTAGGTGTTACTAGACTTCAAAGCAGAATTCTTTACATGGTCAAATTCCAGGACACTACCCTAGGCTTTTTGCTCCATGTTGAATTGAGTTAATATTGAAATGGGGGTTTATAATTTTGATTTTGTTTTTCCACCAGGATAAAAGACCTTCAACTGTTCTGTCACTCTTCATATGAAAGGACTGGACCTCCTCTTCATTCTGATCATTTTCTCCGCTCCCAGTGTGGGACCCACTGAGGATGCAGTGTCCCTAAACCTTCTCAGTGCTCCGACGGAGGCCACAGTTACTCCTTAGCAGGAAGATGTAAACTGAGTAACACCCAAAGTCGTGCCTCCCTTTCGTACGTTTGTGCGAATGAGTAGAAGCAGACTTGTTTGAAGACCATCACTCTCTCATCACTACTTTCATCTAAATGGTCTATAACCATCAATTAATTTTAGTAGGGAAACATTCTTTTCATTCATTTCCTCATTTTTATTCTCACCGTGCTATCACTGATGCTCAGGCTCCTTGCATCTCTCACCTGGGCTGACATTCTAGCTGCCTAATGATGTCCCTTCTTCCAGCCACACCGACCGCCTCCATTTCCATCATCAACACGCATCAGAAGATGCTCCCCAAAAAGCTGACTGCCACGCACCAAACAAGGGCCATGGCTTTCTTCACCTCTCCTGTATTCTCCTTCAGGGCGATGATTGATTTTCTGTTCCCTCCATAGTAGTAAGTTCAGAGAGGACAGCTGATCTCCCAAGGCTGCCTACCTAGCTTGTGAAAGAGCTGAAATAGAAGCTTAGGTTTGCCAGCCTCCAAAAAAGACACTATATAACCTCAAGATCCAAAGGTCATTCTCCAGCCTCATCAGCTGCCATTCATCTCCCTATACACTGACAGGCAACAATTTGTGGTTTCTTGAGTTTATGATTCTCTGTTATACAGGCTTATCAAAATATATGATGAGAGTCACCATGGAGGCAGCTGCTCAGGACCCGGCTTGGGTCTGGGGCGAGTGCAGCGAACCCCACCTAGCTGTGCACCTTGGGAACGGGCAACAAGACCCATAGAAATCTGCGCCCAGCTTTCGTCGGCCACAGACATTCGGGGTGTCCCTGGGGTCCTCCCTGCACCCCACCCGCTCACCCGGGTTGGCCCAGTGGCGGCTGCTCTGAGCCTGGCTTGAGTTGGGGGTGCGACCAGCAAATTCCACCTAGCCATTCAGCTTGGGACTTGGCCAGGAGCCTGGTGAGGGTTTGGGTTTGTGTCTGTCCTCCAATGGCCTGGGCTGTTCAGAGCATATCTGGGGTCCTGCCTAGACCCCATGCATTCACCCGGAGCAGCCTGGCAGCCACTTCCTTGGGCCTCACTTGGGTTGCAGGTGCATACAGCGAATTCCACCTGGCTGTGCAGCTTGGGACCTTGCCAACAGACAGGTAGAAGTCTGCACCCCTCCCCCATTGGCCTGGGAACTTCAGAGCTTCCCTGGCATCCTGCCTGGGCTCCGCCCAGACACCACCCAGCATCAGAACAGCCACAGTGGTAGTCTTGGCTGGAGCTGAAGGTGTGCATTGTGAGTATCACCTACCCTTGGCACTTCAACTGTGCATGTTGGATTCACCTCCCACAGTAGAATACAGGAAAATGACAAAACGAAAGAGGAAAATGCAATCTTGCACCTCCAGTCCTTCCCAAACGAGCCAAAAAGACACAGACACAGAAGAAAATATGAGCCACACACCTGAAACTTCTGAAATGATAGCAACTGAAGTAAAGAAACAATTCTATGAGACTTTAAAGGAACTGAGGATAGAAATGACTTTCCAGGTAAAACAAGAGATGATGAATGTAAGGAAAGAGGTGCTGAGCACATCTAAAGAAGATATAGCTGGAAAAATAGAGGAACACTGCAAAAGGATGCAAACATTGAATGAAGACTGCAAGAAAGAATTAGAATGCATGAAACAGATTCAAAGAGATATCCAGGAAATCAAGAAGGCCATCGAAAGCTGGCAAAGCCACCTCAATGAATGCGAAAATAGAATTTCAGACCTCAAAGACATGATGGCAGCTAGTGAGAAAGAAAGGAAACATCTTTTAAAAATAACAAGGAATCAGGAAATAGCAATTCAGTAGTTGCAAGATGATGCAAAGAAAAACAATATAAGACTAATAGATGTAAAGGAAAAAGAAGGAGAAAACACAAATGATATAAAATCACTATGTAAAGAAGTCATGGCTCAAAATTTCCCAAACATGGGAAAGGAAGCTGACATACAGATAAGTGAAGCATATAGAACTCCAACTAGCCATAACCAAAATAAATCAGCACCCAGACATATAATTATCAGCATTCCAGAAATTCAACATAAGAACAGAATATTAAAAGCTGTGAGAGAAAAGAAGCAAATCACCTATAAAGGAAAGCCCATCAGAATCACAGCAGACTTCTCAACACAAACAATGAAGTCAAGAAGAGCATGGAATGAAGTATTTCAAGTTCTAAAGAAAACAACTTGCAACCCAGACTGATGTTCCCTGTAAAACTACCCTTCAAAATTGATGGAGAAATAAGATACTTCCATGACAAAGAGCAGCTGAAGAACTTCATGACCACCAAACCAACCCTGCAAAGAATACTGAAATATACTCTACATAAACATGAAAATAGCTACAATGTCAAAAACATCAACAGAAGAACACCAAGCAGGGCAAACAATTAAGCAGAGGGAAAAGGTAAAGAAACCACTGCAGAAGGATAACATTACTAAAATAAGCCAATATATATCAGTTATAACCATTAATGTAAATGGCCTCAATTCACCAGTCAAAAGAAACACCGGCAGAATGGATCAAGAAACAACATCCTACTATATGCTGTCTACAAGAAACCCATCTAACCCAAAAGGAAATTCATAGACTGAAAGTCACAGGATGGAAAACAATACTCCATGCAACAAGAACCCAGAAAAAAGCAGTAGTAGCTATTCTGTTCACAGATGATGCGGACTTCAAACACATAATGGTCAAAAGAGATAAAGAAGGTCACTACATACTGGTTAGGGGAAAACTCCAGGAGGAAGAAATAACAATCTTAAATATATATGCACCAAATATGGGACCACCCAACTATATAAAACAAATATTAACCCAGCTATTCCACTGCTGGGCATATTCCCAGAAGAAATGAAATCATCTTATCACAGTGATATATGTGCACCCATGTTTATAGCAGCACAATTTGTAATAGACTAATCTTGGAAACAACCCAAATGCCCATCAATTGAGGAATGGATAAAAAAGATGTGGTACTTTTATACAATGGAGTACTATTCAGCTATAAAAAATGATCACATTGAGGCTTTTATAGGTAAATGGATGCGACTTGAGACCATACTCATAAGTGAAATAAACCAAACCCACATGTGTAAACACCACATTGTCTCCCTAGT
>RJWT010025296.1:0-16150 GCA_004365215.1 Cuniculus paca | reverse complement strand
GATGAGTAGGATAAATACCCATAGATTCTAGGGATAATTTCTTAAAAGAAAGTTTATGAAGAATATAAAATCAATACGTTAATGGAATGTGTTTAAGTTTCTATTTGATTGTATTTTATAAGGTTACTCTAAAAGAAGCAAATATCTTGTTTGCAAGCAGGAAGTAAAAAAAAATAGAAAGAGATCGGGCATATAGAGAATTCAAGAGTTGGGAATAACAGCTTCTCAATCACAAAGAGTAAAAGATAAAATTGCTAAATCTCTGAGCAAGAAAGGTCAACTAGAGCTCAGTATAATGGTAAATATTTATGCTGAAGTGTATTCAGATGCCAGTGGCTTAAAATCTCTCAAGAGGTCAAAATTCTGAGAGAATAAATTCTTTTAAAGGTAAGGGTAAGACTCTTCTATCAAACTGATAGTTCTATGAGATATTCACTAAGTATAGGGTAAAAGAACTACCTAAAGATCTATGATGAGAGACTACCACTTAGAAATGTACAACATTAAAAGGATAAGAAGCTATTTTTCAAGCTATTTTGAAGAATTTGTCTACAAAAAACACAATACCCTGAGTTATAATCTTTCTGACTAATGAGATCCTTAGAACCTAAACTTCGTATAAACAGGAAAAAATGAAAACTTTCCCCAAATCCCTGTACCGTATTCCCTGGAAGAGTTAGTATCCAGTACTTACTTCAAATGTGGCCAAGGAGAAAGAAGAAAACAGAAATGTTAGCCAACTTCTCCATTGCCTTTGCTTTGATAACTTAGCAAAGAGGTTCACACTGTGAAGTTTTAGAAGGTCGAAATATTGTTGCTTCAGGCAAAAGTCAGGAATGCTCACTGTCCAATACAATTAAAGACAGTGACTCCCTTTGAATCAGCCATTCTCACTGCCCATCCTCAAAGGTCTGAAGACACTAATTCAAGGTTCTTTTGTCATGCAACCCACTGGCTATGGAGCGATCATCTGGCTTTCATTGCAGCATTCTGTGGGATTCGGTATTTGGGAAGCAAGTGTGTGAAAATGCTTTTCTGGTTAATGCTATTGCTATAAATAATAACATTCTTGTCTTTATGCCAAGAGTTTTGTGTTTTCTGTCAGCCTCTCTGAACTGCTGAAAGGCTAAGTTGGCAATGCACAAGTGCAGTACAATCTGAACATTAACCCACGTGTACATCCAACCAGGACATTTTACGATATTCTAAAAAAGAAAGAATTCAATTGTAAAAAGTTTATTTAACCACTATTGTTGGAATGAGAGGCCCTTCAAATACTACCCCAACAATATTTTAAAATTGTGGCAGACTAACCAATCTTTTTATCTCTATTATTCCTATTCTAAATAGCAGTATTATTACAATTGTACTTTCCTTAAACCTTAGTTGTATAATGGACATGAGGAACATGAATAACTTTCACCCAGATAAAACAATGTTTGAGAGGCATGCCACACTATCAGTTAAAGGCTCTACTCCAAACAAGACACACGTTTTTCTCACAACTCATGGCCTTAGTCACACATCTTACTCAAGGACATGGGGACAGAAATATCATTGGCGCACATAGTTTGGTAGTGAAGATTCTGAACTAGTTAGTCAGGAAAATTAATAATAACAAACTTTCCCCAGATGTTATTCTGAGCTTACTGAAGGATTTATTCTCCAATTTCTACTTCAGAGCTGGGCAGGATGAAAATGAAAGTGAAAGTGTTGGGAGAGATTTTCCCTTGTCTTCTCTGATCTCTGCAGTAGTGACTCCCAAGTGGGAGCGCTTGTGCCCTTCAAGAGGCCATTGGTAATGGGCGAGTTATGCTTGGTTGTCACAAGCTGGGGGGAATGGAGCTGCGTACTGATGTTCTTAGCAGAATGTTAGCTTAAGTCTGAAGACATGTATATTTTGGGTGATGGTTTATCACATAATTAGGCTTACTGTGCAACTAAATAACACTGCTGGAATATCACTGCTTCTGCCACAGTGCTGAAGGGAATATGAAGGCATGCTTCACACCCAAGGCCTGAAGAGCATGACAGAGAATTGGGAATGAAGAGACAAATTACTGTACAAAAACCTAACATGGAATTTGGGGACTGAAGTTAGGCAAGGAATTACGTTCCTGTGCCTCTTTGAAATAGTTCCCTGAATAATGAGAAGCGGAGGGCAAGTATAGCTGCTGCAGATTCTTTTTCTCACTCATGTGCTATGAAAGATCTATAAAACAGAATCCAGCACTGACTGCATAGCACAGCACAGAGGGAGCATATGTGACTGAGGCTAGACTCATTTGTACTGCAGGATAAATTCAGCTGCCTTTTAAAGGTGTCACCCAAGGAAAGTAATTGAATTCCTAAGAATTAATTTTTCTGAAAAAAAAAAAAAGGATAATGGTATTCACTTACCTGGGCTTTATGAGTTAATGTGTAAGCAGCACCTGATCTGATACCTAATACAAGGTAACTATTTAGTACACAGCAGCAGGTAACATCACCATTATCATCATTATTTATGGTACTATTGTTATTATTAGTAGCACATTGTACTTCACATTTTTATTAATAAGTCTCCCACAAAATATGTATATGTATAATCAACATTAAATTCTTTACCCCATGGATATCAAGCAAGTACATAAAGTCAATGCTCTAAAACATGATAAGCTTAATCCACATACAAACCCTACACAACACGAATATTAATATCCTAATAAGTGATTCTACTTCACATAATACATACTCAGTAAATCCTTTGGCATGACTATTTCATCTGATATATTTTGTATCATACCTTTATTTATTCCTCGTTATTTTTATTGCCTTCCATATACTTATTTAAAGCATAGGGAATAATAATAAAGTCACACATTTTTTGAACAAATTACCAGTTATGTATTTGTTATATAAGCTTAACAATCAGAAAACAAAATACTCGATTAAAAATCAGCAAAGAATTTGAATAGAAACCTCCATAAAACAGATACATGGTTGTTATATAAGTACATGGGAAGAAGTTCAACATCTTTGGGGAGCTGCACATTATAACATCAGGGCTTGGATGCCGATCAGTGGTAGAGCTCTTGCTCACCATGCACAAGGGGTACCCAGCCAAAAAATTTAAAACACCAAACCAAATGCAACAAGTCTGAGATAGCATTACATGCCTATCAGGATGGCCAAAATCCAAAATAGTGACAACTCCAAATATTGGGAAGGATGTGGAACAACAAGAAATTTTATTCATTGTGCATGAAATTCAAAATGGTGCAGTCATTTGGACTTGGGAAGAGAGTGAGTGGTTTCTTAGAGAATTACACATTCTCTTCCCAGTAAATCTGTCAATCACACTCTGATTCTTACCTATATAAATCAAAAACTTGTTACTACAGACAAATCCACACATGGTGTTTATTATAGCTCTATTCATAACTGCAAAAACCTGAATACAACCAACATGCCTTTCAGAAAGTGAATGACTAAATAAATTGTGGTATGTTCAGAAAATGGAATATAATTTACCACTAAAAACTGAACTGTCTAGTTAGAAGAAGACATGGAAAAAAATGCATGCATATTACTAAGTAAAAGAAGTATGCTATTAGCATAAATACATAATATGATACTACATGATGGATGCAAATCAACATACATTTGCCAAATGACATTGAATGTATAACGCCAAGAACAAATTGAAAACTAAAGACTTTGGATGATAATGATATATCAATATAAGTTCATCCATTTTAGCAACTATAATACTATAGTGGAGGATTCCTAGGGAGGGAGGTCGTGTGAGTGTGTGTGCGTGCGTGCGCGTGTGTAGATGGGGAACTAGATGAACTCTATACTTTCTATGTGATTTCTACTATGAGTCTAGTGAAATAATTTTACTGATTTGATTGAAACAAGTACTTGAAATAATTTGAATATGAAAAATATCCAAAAATCTGTTATGAAAGAGTGTTTGCTACCTTGATTATTTGCATAGCTGTATTGATTTTCATGACGTAATATATAGGAAAAATTACTCTGATATAAAGTCATACAATTAATCATAAGTAAATGAGCCAAACAGAAAGTTAATCTAATGTTAAATTATTTGAAATATTCCCTTTATCATCAAAGCAGGCTGAAAAACGCTGACACATACTCCATCTAACTTTATTCATCTTATTTCTTTATAATATTATGTGCATAATTAAACTCAAATGATTTAGAAACATGTGACAAAATAAAAAATTCATGTCATCTCATCTTTCTGAAAACTTCATGAGAAGTTATGGACTTAATTAGGCTCCACCACAATGGGAGACATCTATATGTGAATAGTTACAAGGCAGTTATGACTAATCTGGGCTACTAGGTTTGCCTTGGAGCCAGATTATGACAGAATTCTTCTGTCTTATTCCTTCCCATGCAGTTTAATTTGCTAAAAATGTGACAATGAAATAAGAAGTTACATTTGGTTCAGTTCTGAAGAAAGAACTCTTCTAAAAAGAAGTAGAAAAATACAGTACTGTACATATTTGATTTACCTGTTGTACCAGTTACCTGATCATTGCCTCTCAGTTCCAACTTCTCCCTTCTTGGTCCTGTGCAACTGTTAGGGTGAATGTTGACTTGATTAGCTTTGGGATCCATGCAGAGATTAGTAAAGCACTTATCTGGGTGTGTCTGGGTGGGTCATGGAAGAGTAGTTAGGGGTCAATGTCTGGTCTCTCAACCTTTCTCCTGCTCTGCTTTCTGGCATCCATGAACTAAGCAGCTTTGCTCCCCCATGCCCTTCTGCTGTAATGTTCCTGCCTTGGAGTCAACCAATCATGCAACTGTGCCCTAAATACCTCAAAACTGTGCACTCCTTTTTTAAATTGTGGATGTTAGGCATTGTGTCTCAGTGATGACAAAGCTGACTAATATAGAAATTTGTTTTTGAAGAAGTGGGGTTGTTGATGGTACTGTGTGTGGTCATATGGTTTATAATTTTGAAGCCCTTGTAAGCAGTTTATGAGGTATCTGGAAAAGTTTGGAGATGCAGGCTACAGACGCTGTACAGTGCTATACACAGAACTTGATGGGCGATTCTAGTTATAGCTCAGAAAACAATAGTGGTAGAAATGCAGAGGATAAAGGCCAGGTAAAAGGGATTTTAGTTGGGAACAAGGCCTGTATTGCAGGAACACGCTGGTCTCAGTTGTTTTAGTAAATCTGGCACTAGCAGCATATATTAAATCTGCTAGAGTTAAAAAGCTGTTTTTTGGATCTTGGGAATGGAGAGGCAGTTTGTCATAAGATGAGTCACTGCCTAACTTCATCTCTTATTTCTCAATATCCCCTTCATGTCCTTAGCTGAGTGTTCTCCAGGGCCTGAAACCATTAATTTGAAAAAAAAAAATGTGCCAAGTATGCCCAAGCTTCCTGGATATCTAACTGACTCTAGATAACTTTAGGCAGATCAAAAAGTACTCATGGTAGCAATAACCCATTCCAAAGCCTACCCTATAAATTTTTAATGATAGTCTCAGTGTCTAACATGGTGACTATGGGTTACAGGGAATCAAGGTCCAATTTCTCAGAGGAGGCCAGAAATGATCACCTCCTCCAAGGAAGGTAGAAAGCATGTAAAGTACCTACTTCTGACTGGGGAAGATGGTGACAAAAAATAACAATACATTAAGATGTTTTTCCTGTGGAGTTTGATCTTGGTTTTGTCCAATTCTTTTCTATCCCTCTCTTCTACCCATATCGAATGGAAATGTTTACTCTATGCTTTTATGCATTGTACTTATGTAACTTGTTTTTTTATTTTTATGGAAGTTCAAAGCTAAAAGTTTGCCTTTAGTCTCAGAAAAGACTTTGATTTGTACATTTAAAAAATTCTGAGAGTAGAGGCTTAGGGCAAAGAATTGTTATGCATGCCATTGAATGCAGAATACATGTGTTATGCCAGGTAGAATTATAAATTTTCTATTGTTTTTACTTGGAGATTACACATATGTTAAGGAGATATGTTTGGGTGTGAAGTAGAGAATGTGTAGGATGTGGTAGTAAGGTGGAGTGCCAAATTGTTTGAGTTTGGGATTCATTCCAGAGATTGATTTAGTACAGTTCTGAGTGAGGCTGGGTGGGCCCTGGAGGCATGGACTTGGGGTCTATGTCTGTTCACTTGCTTTCCTCCCTGGCACTGCATCCTTGTTCTGCTTCTTTGAACCATAAACTAAGCAACTTTGCTCCACCATGCTTTTCTGCAAAGATATTTCTACACAGGAACCAGTTGACTATGGACGGAAAACCCCCAATACCGTGAACCAAATGAAACTTCTCCTCCTTTAAACTTTTGTTGTCAGGTATTGCATCTCAGTAATAATAAAGGTGAATAATATACCCTGCATTGTTATGACATTGCACTGTGATGATGCCACCTTGCAGACATGTTTCTCTTTCAGGTCTCTCAGCACTAGGCTCTGTCAATTGAAAGAGTTGAAGGGACACAGTGAGAGAAGCAGATTTTCTGCATATGGGTGTTATTTTTGAGGGCCTAACAGCCCTCAGAAAAAATCAGCATAGGGAAACTCTAGTTGTGCTAATTTCAGAGACCTTCTTAGACTTTACCATCTAGTATGTTTATTGTACTCAGCATGCTACAACAGGCTCTGAGCCCTGATCTGTTCTCCTGGTCAGTTTCTTCAGTACTGGAAGGCTAATATATCTGTGATAACCACACCCTCTCTAAAAGGTCTCAATTTAAGATAGAAGGGAGGAGCTATTCTAAGTTAATTATTTCCTTGTTTACGTTCCTCAGCTCTAGGGATAGTAGTGCTCTATTTAGGAATTTGCTACTTCTATACAACTTATAGTTTTCTTTTGACCTTTAATCAGCTACCTACTCAATCATTCTGTATGTAAAATATTCCATATGATTTATATTTTCTGTCTTGACTCTGAATAATACATGTTTTATGTATAACTATCTAAATGGTTAGCAACAGAAAATCTAAATTTTTTAGTGTGAATCAAATTACTTTTATTATAAAGTACTATTACTTAATTAGCTATATTACTTGAATAGTAAAAATTCTGTGTATCTAAGGAGGCTTATTATAGCTAGTAAAATGTGTGCATTAGGGTATCTGTGTTTGTATGTATTTGTAGTATATGATCTCTAAAACTTGAGTATACGCTGTTATACTTGCATAATCCTCCTTTTTGTGGAAAAGGAGATTATTTTTTAAGTTACTACTATAAACATTGCTTCATAATTGTACATTTATTTTCATCTTTTTTTTTACTAGAATGAGACTCATGTTTTGCATACAGAAGGCAAGCTGTAAAAAGTATTTAAAAATAAATTTATATCTGGTGGAAAGGATAAGCTATGGAATTTAAAGAAAAAGCTGGTACTTTTTTGTAGGCATGTATTTCTCAAAGGTAAAATCAGTGAATGCTTCTTAAAGGGATTGTAGTGTGTGAGTATATATTGACTGAAGGAAGAAAATTTCCCCAAAATTTCTGCTGCATTTACCACAGTGAAGGGCAACTAATTGTGTCTTGCTGAATGATTTATTTTACTTACCTTAGGAGTGTAAAGGAACATCTTGGAGAGATCTCAACATTCAAATATCCTCAATTTACCCTCATTCTCTTTTCTAGTCTAGTCTAGTCTAGTCTAGTCTAGTCTACTCTATTCTTTTGAGTTTCTTTAATTCTAACCCCTCTTTTATCATTTTCCTCCAATTTATGTTACTTAACACCTGGAATTAATATCCTGGTTACTATCCTTGTTCCTAGTCTCACAACATCATGTTCAACAACTAAAAATTTAGAAAGACAGTAATGTATAATGAAAAAAATTCTTTCCTATCCTTGGGTTCTGATCTGGATTTATACTCTGACTACCTTTTTATCAATGCAACTTCATTAGGTCACTTAAATACTCTGAGTCTGTCTACAATTAATGATAATAATGTGCACCATGTGAAATTTTATAACATCATATTAGTCAGAACTCTGCCAAGATTACAGTATGTTGCACATAATGTCAACAATTATTTACTCAGAGTACTGCAAGTCCTTAGGGGCAGCTCTACTTAAGATGTGGTGGTTCAGGTTCAAGCCAGCTCTGTGCCTTTTAGTCTGAAACCTGCAGTTACTTAGGCATAATCTTATTATGGCAGATGGCTCCAACTGAGAAGGTCATGCTAAACCAAACTTTTACTAGTCATATTAAAAGCTTTTGTTTCTATTATCCCCACCAGTATTCCTCTGACCAAAACAAATGATATGATGATGTGAAAGTCATTGGACTAAGGATGAACGCTTCATATATTCGTCAAGGAAACACAGCCAAGAAACAAAGCAAAGAATGTAAATATATTAATCTGTTACAGGAAGGATGTGAAGATTTGGAAATTATAACACTTCCTATCCCAGTCTTCTCTCTTGTTTAGTAGCAAGTACTTCTCACCCACATGCAAATTTCCCATCTCTAGACACATAAAAAATGTCAACCAATGATTGCATAAATCTGAAAATTCAGAATCTTGTGCTTTGTATCTTGAGTCTCTGCAGCAACTTATTTTGGAAACTCATGAAGCTAAAAGCAAAGTTTTCTTTCAGAACACCCCAAGGATAAGATAACTAGAGAGACAGTTCTTTTTGGAAAAAGGGATGAAAGTACATAGAAGATTGATTCATAAAAATTCAGAATTTTCCTGAGCAAATGTTTTAAGATCTACCTATCTAGAGATTTGGTGATAATTTTTCTCCAAGTCACCATTTTATTTCTCATGAAAAGCCTCCAACATTTTTCCACTACAACTCTTAACTGTGCCCTACAAGACCATGCTTGTTATGTAATAGGGTGTTCTGTTGGATACATATTACCCCAAATTGTTCCTTTCCATCACTAGTCTCTCCAAGGAGCAAGTAATCAAAAATTGCAAACAAACACACAAAAACTTGATGAATATGGTAATACTTTTCATCTATTCATTTGTCAGATAGTTGAAATCAGGGATAGAACTTGCAGGGAAACTCACAGAACTGATAAAAATATAAATTGCTAAGCTACTTGGAGAGCAATTTACTGCTATCTTGTAAAAATTATGCATTCTTTGACTACTTTTGGATAATTTATTGACTGAATACACTGTCAAAAATGTCAAATTACATGAGGAATTTATCTCAGCATTCTTTAAATCACAAAAAATTAAATACAGTTCAAATTTCCCTTAATATGTCACTGTATAAGTGAAGTGTTGTATTAGTCAGCTTTTCATCACTGGGAGCAAATACTAAACTCACACAACTTATAGGAGAAAGGGTTTATTTTTGCTCATGGTTTCAGAGGATTCATTACATGGTTGACTGGCAGACTCCAGAACAAAAACACCACAGAAAAGGGTTTGACAGATTAAATAATGCTTACCACGTGATTGCTAGGAAGCAGCTCAGGGGATCAGCCTAAGAGAGGAAAGGGCAGAGACCAGATTTAGTATCGTAGGTTATGTCTTCATGACCCTCTCAGACACAAGCTGCTCTCAAGCAATCGAATTGGAAATCCTACTCAACTGTCACACGTATCGATACAAAACAGAAACTTCTATAATTATTGGAATGAAATAAGGAAGTCAGTATCTGTAAATGTGAGAGTATGTCTGAGACACATTTTTATGTGGGAAAGAAAAAGTGAAAACATTGTGAAGTGTTTAATACTTTTATGTAATATAAATATGTTTAATCAATGATTTGCTCATGGATACATGTATGTGTTTTTATACCACTAGAATGATACAGAAGAAAATATTTAAAAAGGTCCAGATTTGGAGAGAGTGACTATTTTTTTTTCATAATTTTAAAATAATTTGACATTTTACAATGAGAAAATGTTTTAAACTGAAAGAAAAAAACTAGAAAAGAAGGTCATTATGCCTATGAAGATTTATGAAATGATTAAGGAAACAGTTGATATGTTCTGAATGAACATAAAGATACTAAGATTTCCAAGGGTGTGTAGTGAATGTCAAATAGAACAGTGTGGAGATAATGACTTTGGACTTGATGTTACATGTTAAATGGGATGATATATTAGGTAGAGCTCGTGGTGAAAATTCTACGTGGGCAACCTCTCTACACTAAGCAGTTTAGCATAATGTGGGATATTTTTTAAATAATTCAAAATGAGCTCCATTTTTGACTCTTAACATTTTTCAGCTGTGTGACTTTGGCTATGTTTTTTGTTTGTTTCTATGTTTTAATTCCTACAAAGTAAAACTGTGGTTGAGGATAATAGTGCCTACATTCTAAAGGGTTTGTGAGAATTATATAAAACATTACTCACAAAAGATTTTGAGATAGTGCTTGGCAAATAGTAAGTCATAAATAAATGTTAGGTGATAACATTGTCATTAACAAGATTTAAAGACACATCAGTTGAAGCAAAAGTAGGTCGTCTTTTTAAGGCTGCCCTCACAAGACAGGGTGATTGAATTGGACTCCACATTTCTGATAGCACTTTAACATACTTTATTTGAAGCTCTGGCGCATCCAGCAGGGAAATTCTATTTAAGATATCAAGACAATAGAAGCTGATGACTTTTGGCTGACAGGTCAAAATTTTTTCCTCTCTTTCTAATGAAAACTCAGTCATTGCACTTAATTCTCAGGTCTCAACAGGTACGAAGAAAAACGTTATAAATTTGACTGACTACATCCACTGAAAGCTTTCCTAGAAGACTAGAAGAATTTTTTCCTAAGAATCAGTGTGTGAAAACCCTTCCCTAATCTTCATGTTCATTGAAAATAACCCTGACTTACATATAATCTAATGGTGCATCATTTCAGGGGCTGTCACCTAAAGTTATGTGGGACAAGGTTGGTAACTGAGCTGCCTTTGAGGTCTTTTCTTTTCCTCTTTCTTCCAAGTATCTGCTTCAGCAACATATTGTGAACCACACTTTACTTGCATCAGAATTGAGATAGGGTTTTTTTATTTTTTTATTTTTTTGTTCAGTTCCCTTGCAGTGACCTGACTTGCTATGAAAGAATGGTTACAAGAGAGAAAGGAAGTTTTCTACTAAGGGGAGGGGGATATTCATCTGACCATAAATTTTACAAGTGTCTCAGTAATTAGTCAAATTAGTTTTCCTTATATAGAGAAAAGTAAACAGGGCTAGGAAGGGCCAGGTGTTTGGAAGTACATAGGTTGAACCATGTTATAGTTTATATCTAGATGTCCCCCAAAGCTTCAAGCTCGGTAAGTGGGGCTTTTGGAGGGTGACTGGATTGTGGGGACTTAGAGATGACTTGCTATTAGGAGGTGGGGTCTTGTCTGAAGTGGGTGTCTGGGTGGCATGGCCTGGAAAGTTTTCTAGCCCTCTGGGCCCCTGTCTCTGCTTTCTGTTCCCATGCCCTGCCTCTCTGCACCATGGGGTCTTGCCTTGGACCCAGCCAACTATGGACTAAAACACAAGGCAAAATAAAACTCTCCTTTTAGTTGACAGTGCGATATATTATATCCTAGGAATGAGTAAAAGTGACTGAGAAAAGACAAAATGTTTTATTCTGAGGGGCAGCCAGTCTGCTCTCTGGAAGGGCTGTTAGGGAGAGCTTTTATGCTTGATCAGGCTATAGTGGACTGAAATTCAGGGACCTGTGGGAAGTAGAGAATCTTAGTCAAAGCCTGGATAGCAGGTTGTAGGATAAAGCAAGATGAACTAAGTGAGAACAGCAAAATTAACTTATTTAACATATGCTATGACAAGGCATTGAACTACCACAATGAGTTATGTTTGACCAAATCTGAGCAGGAGAAGGGTGGGAAAACTTGCAGTGGAAAAGGAAGGCTTCTGACGTGCCATGATTGAAGGTTTCTGGGGTGCAGGAGCTTTAGGTGTCTAACTGGAGCTGGGGCATTTTATGTGATTTATTAGAAGTGCATTTTTGTCTTGTTCTGCTTGGTCCTGTGCTGGAAATAGAGACAATTACTGGAGAAACTGTCAGCTTTTAATCAAGTCCTGGCCATTTTGAGTTGACTGTTTAATAGTTTAATTTCCTGGATTGTCACCAAAGATAGTAATCTAAAAGTCTATTTATAACAGGTTGGCTTCCTGGATTATTTGTTGTGTGTAAGGAGTTGCTTTCCTGGTGTGCATCTTTCTATTCATTCTCTTAAGGCATTTTGTTCTAATGAATCACTGCAGACAAAACAATTCAGTTAATCACTACAGGAAGACACTACTCAGAGCATGTAAGTGTTGAGGAGATTTTCCCACTTTTTACTTTTCCAGGATCAAAGAGCTCAGTTCAACATTGTCACCTCCAATGGGTACAGTACTTGCACAGTGACATCCATATTGAATGTAGAAATAGCTGTATTAATTTCAGGCAGAGCATACATCAAAGGAAGGTGAGTTATCTCATTAATTTCATAGATGATGCCTTTTGTGTATGTTGGTCCATGACCTAATAAGTTCCTAAGGCTCTACTTCCTGATATCATTACTAATGTCATTATTCTGGGGGGTTAAGATTTCAACACATGAATTTGGGAATAGGGAAACATAAACATTCAAACTGTAGCAGATTAATTATATCTTCACTAATCTTCTGCCTGCTAGCTATGTCTATTTCTATTAAGTATGCATTGATGTCTCCAATTATGATGGTGGGCTCATGAATATTTCCCCTATCATTTTTTGTGTCATAAATATTGACAGTCTGTTGTTATAAATTAGTGATTGTTATCTCTTCTTGGGAAATTGACCCTTTTGTGTTTATGCAGTGCCCCTCTTTGTAGTTCACTTTTCTTTGACATCTGCTGTGTCTCTAATTAACACAGAAACCCTTACTTTCTTTTGATTAGTATCAGAGCACTACATCACTCTCCATCCATTTAGTTTTAGCCTACATGTATCTTTAAAGTGAACTTACTGTAGACAAAGTATAGTTGGTCTTGTTCATTGATCCACACTGACATTTTTTTCTGTGTTTTAATTAGTACATTTAGAGCACTGATGTTCCAACTGAACAGTAATATAGTTGAACTAATACTTATATTTGCTACTGTTTTCTATTTATTGCTATTGATCTTTGATCTTATTTTTGTCTTCTATAATGTTTTTCTGCGTGTGTGTGTGTGTGTGTGTGTGTGTGTGTGTGTGCGTTTATGGCACTGAACCCAGGGACATTACACTGAGCTGTATTCTAAAGGCCACTAAACTTCTAGTTTAGTTCAGTTCAGTTCAGTTCAGTTCAGTTTAGTTTAGTTTAGTTTAGTTTAGTTTAGTTTAGTTTAGTTTAGTTTAGTTTAGTTTTAACAGGATCTCACTAAACCAGTAAATTGCCTAGATGTGCTAAAACTTGTAATCCTCTTGCCTCACCCTCTCGTAGTGCTGGAATTAGAGATGTGCACCACCATGTGCAGCCTTTTGTTTGTAGGATACTGGAGATTGAACCTACGGGTGCTCTATAAATAGGCTATATCTCTAGTCCCTTTTATTCTTTTATTTTGCCACAAGATCTCACTAAGCTGCTTGAACTATCCTCAGACTTGAGATCCTCCTGTCTCAACCTGAGATTATGACAGTGGGCCACTGCCCCTCAGTGTCCTTGTGATTTTATTTAAACATCTTACAGTATTTCACAGGGTCTATTTTCTTAGTGTATCCTTCATATAGGTATATGAATATTTATATATTTATACTGCTTTTCTTGTTTATAGTTTCTCTTTTACCAGTTGCTCTGCAGTTTGCAATGTATCCTTACAACTAATCATAGTCCACTTTCAAATTACTCTGAACTGCTTCAAATGCAGTATAAGTACCTTCTAAAAATAAAATAATTAAACTTCTTGCTCCTACAAATTGCATCATTGTAACCACTCATTTTATTTACATATACCAAAGCAGATATACTACAGTATATGTAAGCAAAACTATTTACTCTTCCTGTAATATTTTATTCTTTTGAAAACTTATCTTTATTTTCCTCTATCCTCCCCATCTATAATTGTATTTATTCTGCATATATTTTGAATTTTTATTTTTATTTGTACATATTTGATGTACACAATGTTTATACATCTTATGTACATAAACATCTTAAACATTTTTATGTCACTTCTTCCTTTCCTCTTCCTTGCCTCTGTCTCTTGGTTCTCTTCCCATTTGCAAAAGATTTATCTCTTTGTTTCCTATTATCTACCATTTAATTGCTCTTTATTTATATTTGGGGATTCTCATAAAAGAGAAACTATGTAACATTCAACCTTGTGCATCTGAGTTATTTTCTTTAATATGATGGTCTCAAAGTGCATCCATTTTCCTACAAATGATGCAAATTCTTTATAGCAGAGTAGTATTCCAAATGAAATTATTTGTTAAATAAGTTGATAATAACAAAAAATTAAAGTAGTTATTTTATCATTACTTATTCCTTCTTCAGTACTCTTCATGTCTTGATGCAGATGTGAGTTTCTGACCTACATTATTTTCCTATTCCCTAAAACACTTCTTTTAACAATTTTTGTAATGTGTATTTCCTGGAAGTTCTTCTTTTCCTTTACTTTGTAGGACTGTTGTTTTGTTTGCTTTTTGAGATAAAGTCTCACAATAAATCACACAGGCTAGCATAGAACTTTCCATCCTCCTACCTCAGCCCCTCAAGGCTGGGATGACAGGCATGTGCCATCCTGCCTAGCTCCTGCAAATTAATTTTTTAGGGAACAAAATACTAGGTTGATGTTATTTTTCTCTCAGTATCTTACATATTTAATTCTACTCCCTCGTGTGGTTTCTGGGAAGTTCTTTGTAGCACTTTTTTTACTTCCTTCAATATTTCTTAATCATCTGACTTTCTGTAGTTTGAAAGTGATGTGTCCATTTTCTTGGGTTTCGTTTGCTTTGCTCTTTTCCTCCTCCCCTCTTCTCCTCCTCATTTTTCAGTTTTTTCTTGTATTCATTTATCCTACTTGGTTCTGAGTTTGTGGAGCTGTGGTTTTGTTTTAAACTTCAGTTTTGTGAACATCTCGAATGTCTTTCACTTTTCTTCTTCACATTTTCTGTATACTACATTTTCACAGTTGTTCCACAATTCTTGAACATTCTGTGTAGTTTTATAAATAGTTTGTCCTAGATTTATCTCTTTTCTTCCTTTTACCTTTTCATTTTTGGAGGTTGCTATTGAAATTACCTCAGGCTTACAGATTCTGTCCTCACCTGAGTCCATTCTACTAAGAAGCCCATCCCAAGCATCGTCTGTTTCAGTCTTCTTGACCTGCAGCAATTCTTCTTGACACTTTCTTAGAATTTCCATTTCCCACTTTCACTTCACCGTTCTTGCTTGGTGTCTTCTTTGTCCATTAGGGTCTGTACCGTGTTAATCACAGCTGTTTTAAATTCCACCATCACTGCCATATCTGGTTCTGATGGTTGTTTTTCTTCTACTAACTGTGGAGCTTCTTTTCACCTTTTAGAATAATTTATGTATTTTTCTTATTAGCTTAACATGCTGTACTGAATGAAAAGAACTGCTGTATACTAGTAGGCATTAATAAAGTGGTGGTGAGGTGAAATAGAAGGGGAATTCTTGTATAGGTCTAAAATTCAGTCTCAGCCTTTTAGTGAGCCAGTACCTCTGTACTATGAACATTTACAAGTGTTTCCTAGCACTTTAAGATAGTAATGTTAAATGAAATTAATCAGACTCACAAGCTTAAATATCATATTTTTCTCTTTTATGAGGAACCTAGAGTAAATATAAAGAGCAAAATAAAAGATAGATAATAGGAAATAGGGAGATAGGTCTTTCTCAAAGGAAGAGAAGATCAAGAGATGGAGGAGGGAGAAAGCAAAGAGATAAGTGATCAAATACAGGAACTTGGATGTGTTGTATACATGTACCAATGCAAACATTGTGTACTACAAACATGTATACACAGACAAAAGGAAACAGGATCAAAAGGTGGGTAAAGTCAGGAGGGGCAGAAGAGAAATGGGATGGAAAAGAAATCGAGATGTGTTATGTATACACACCAACTTCTCATAAGAAATGTAAATATTATGTACAACATGCATGTACTAATAAACTAAGTATAATAATAATAAAACTAGTGTTTCTTAATTTTTCTCTCTCTGTGGGAGGGGCAGAAATTGATTATTCAC
>RJWT010025295.1:0-16186 GCA_004365215.1 Cuniculus paca | reverse complement strand
ATCCTTCAGTATTCTTTGTAGGGTTGGTTTGGCAGTCATGAATTCCTTCAGTTGTTCTTTGTTGTGGAAGTATCTTGTTTCTCCATTAATTTTGAAAGATAGTTTTGCAGGGTACATCAATCTGGGTTGGAAGTTGTTTTCTTTCAGGACTTGAAATATTTCACTCCAAGCTCTTCTTGACTTGATGGTTTGTGCTGAGAAGTCTGTTGTGATTCTGATGGGTTTTCCTTTATAGGTGATCTGTTTCTTTCTCCAACAGCTTTTAATATTCTGTTCTTGTGTTGAATTTCTGGGATCTTGATTATTATATGTCTGGGTGTAGATTTACTTTGGTTATGGCTAGCTGGAGTTCTATATGCCTCACTTATCTGAATAGCCTGTCTTTTTCCCATGTTTGGGAAGTTTTCTGCTAGTACTTCTGTAAATAGAATTTTTATGTCTTTTGTGTTGACCCCTGCTTCTTCATTGATACCTATGACTCATAAATTATTTTGCTTTGCATCATCTTGCAGTCTTTGAATTATTTCCTGGTTCCTCATTATTTTTAAGAGGTCTTTCCTTTCCCGATCACAAGCTGCATACTTGTCTTCAAGGTCTGAAAGTCTATTTTCAGTTTCTTTCTAGAGATTTTGCCAGCTTTCAGTGGAGATTTTAATTTCCTGGATATCTCTGAATCTGTTTCATGCATTGAAAATCTCTCTTATATTGTTCATTCATGGTTTCCTTCATTTTCCTTTGCTCCTCTATTTTTTTTTATCTATGTCTTCTTTAGAGAAGCTTAGCAATTCTTTTGTTATGTTTTTCATTTCTTCTTTTACCTGGGATTGTATTTCTGTTTTAATTTCTTTTATTGACTCATGGAGTTGTCTCCTTACTTCAGTTGCCATCAGTGCAGAAACTTCAGATGTGCGACTCCTGATCTCATCCACGTTTTCATCTCCTGGACTTGCTCTGCTTGGGTTGGAGTCCAGGGACTGCCTTTTGTTTCTTTGTCTTGAAATTGTCCTGGGTTCTTCCAAAAAAACGAGTAGTGGGGTTTCGGGAACCTCCCACATTGGCTACAATTTCTCTGGAGTGTGACTGTTTGGTTTTCCTGGCCAGTACTGGCTAGAGGTATCCAATGGTGGCTATTGGGTGCTCTGGTGCAGGGCCTGCTTCTGTTTTTCCCAACCCTTGCTTGTTGTCTGGGGCAGAAGCGTCCCAAGGGCTGCTGGAATGCATGTGGAGCAGGGCCTGCCTCTGCCTTCCCTCTGAGCTGGTTACCTGAGAGCAGCATCAGGGAGTAACTTTATTTGTAACTCAAGTTACTAACAAATACTCAGCATCTTCTTATCTCTGAATTTTTCTTTTTCCCATCCAAGCCTGAAGGTATCAAGAGAGAATATATGTTCAACTCACTTCTCTGTGCATCAGGTAAGAGTCATTCAAAAATGCAGTAAGAAGAAAAGAGCATTTTAAGTTACAATAACTTTTTCCCACATACATCACCTAAATGATATTTTGCAATATTCTAACCAGGAAATCCAGACACTATGTACTTTGTGTCTATTAAACAGAGAATCTGCATCCTATAGACTAGCAAGATTATTAGTTATACTAATATAGCTATCAGTACTATAAACAGAACTCCATAAGGAACATCTTAGCTCCTCATGAGAGATCTTTTCTTTAGAATACAGGAAACTTTTCATGTAGCACATATGAAGGCCAAGAAGGGAGTAGCTTAGGAAAAGCTTGGAAGAGGTCAGAATCAAAATGTACTTAAAATAATGGGAACAACCTATAGAATATTTGGTAAAGGAGTATATATTTCTAGTCTTACAGTTTATGTAAATATTACATTTCTATGGGCAGGAAAATTTCATATATATATACTATAACAATCATGAAAAAAATATATTTACCATAGCATTTTCTCCCATTGTTATGATATTAATTGCTCTTTTACCAATGAAAATGACCATTTGAAAAGAGGTTACAGGCATTTATCATACAAGGTATATTGGGTCCTCTACTAGGTGTGAACTTAAGAAAAGTACAAAGTCAGTATGGTGACCTGCACCTGCAGTCTCAAAATTTTGGAAGGCTGAGGCAGGAAGATAAAAAGCTCAAGACCAGCCTGAGCAGCTTGGAAACTTAGCAAGATCATGTCTCATAAAAAGGAGTAGGCATGCAGTTTAGTGTGAAGGCCCTGAGTTCAATCAATGCCTGGTATCATTACCAAACGAAAGCAAACAAAAAACAAACCCACAACAAAAAAACAAACCAAATCAAACCAAACCAAACCAAACCAAACCAAACCAAAACAAAACACTGGTACAGATTGTGTCTGCTTTTGTTCACAACTATATTTCCAGGACCTAGACTAGTACCTGCCACAAGATGCTTTTTCTATGTATAGCTGTTTAAAGAATTAATAGTTTTAAACAAAGTTTTAAGAGCAAACTCATGGTCCAAAATCAATTATTACAAGAAACTTCACAAAGCATAAATGAGATAAAGGAAATGATTTTGCCAAACTGAGAAACATCTTATTAACTCATAGCATATTTGGAAAAAATTGTCTTGCAGTTATTGAAAGTCTTAAATTATCTTACAGTTATTGAAAGAAAGTTTGAAGTGGGTCACTAGAAATGAATGAGAATTGTTTTTGAAATATCCACAAGTAGAATAACAAGAGATATATCTTACCATAGGTCACTTCTTGTCTTCCTGGTACTTCATAATTATCATCTAATCTCCTAACCACCCGTCCTATACAACACTCATAACAAGGACTCCCATGAGAGGAGTACTATTGAGTAGGCAATGAAATATACCATGATCATAGCAAGAGAGAGGAGACCTTTGCAAGGCAAGCAGCTATATGTGGTTTATTCTTTTACTTCTGACATGTTGAGTGTCTATTCATATATGAACTACCCTTTGAGACAAAAATACATTATTTTCGTACGTCAGTAAAGCATTTTAAGAAGGCCCCAGTAGAAGTAAGTAATCACAGATCTCAGAAACTCAGAGTCTTCTTTTGAGCAGTTGTTCAATGCAATGGGTAATAAAAGGGGAAGAGGGAGCCTGGTAGGTCACCAGGAAATGTGAGTTTGGAATATTAAAATCAAGAGTATTTTATAAGGAGGTAGCTAGTCAAAGTTTAAGATGTATACATGTAATCACTGACCTTAGGATTTTAAAAAATATAGACATCAAAGATAAACATATGTGTATTTGATTTATCAAGGTGCTGTGATATCTGAAAAATTATCCCTGAAGCTCCCACCAAAATTGGTGAATGATTCAGCTAGAGCTTTCTTCTCTGTGTTTGGTGAGTTATTCAAGCCTTAGAGGACTTGGGACAACATCTACTGCTATGCTTCCACACCACAACATTTTTTGTTTTGTGTTGTTTTCGAACATAGCTTTTAACTGTTTCAACTCTTTAATTTATTTCTCATGCTTCTGTTTCCTCATTATCCACTTGGTTTCTGACCCTCCAGTCTTGTTAAAATTCTTCCACTTCAGCTGTTTTTTCAGATATAAACATCATAAATATGAATATCATTGGTTCTTGATGACAGTGGTTGTTCTCATATCTCATTTCCAGGTGATATATTAAGTTCTTCCATAAAAAACACACAGAACCTCCTCCAGATGCCCTGTGGCTGTGGAGAACAGAACATGGTCCTTTTTGCGCCTAACATCTATGTACTGAAATATCTGCATGAAACTCAGCAGCTGACTCAGGAGATCAAATCCAAGGCTATTGGCTATCTCAGTGCTGGTGAGTCAAGGACAGAACTTCCCTTTGTTCTTGTAAACTTTCTCTCCTCAAGCAGGCTTAACATTCAGTGGACAGGAGGGCTGTCCTCTTGGAGGTCCTGCATGCTAGAAAAGTCAGAATATGTTGGTGGTCTCTCTTCCATGGTCTGTACGTGTGGGGATCCTGCTTATCTCTGATATTACTGATTCCTCCTGATTCATCTGAGACCTTCCACTCTAGGTTATCAGAGAGAGCTGAACTACAAGCATCCAGATGGCTCCTACAGTGCCTTTGGGTATCAAGACGGCAAGAATCAAGGCAACACTTGGTAAGAAAAGGGTACCATGTGCTAGGCCTTGTACAGTACTTGCATTTTGTGGCACCCCTAGCTGAGATTTTATGAGCCTCCTTTCATAGAAGTGGAAACTGTTACCTAGTACTGTTAAGTAAACATCTAATTGCACAAATAACAAGTGGCATGACTGAGACTCCCTCAAGGTTTATCCGCTCCAACTCCCATACACATTTTGATTCAATACAGTCACCAATACTTTCTCATTTCTCCCAAAGACCTATCATAAATAAAAGTTCTAGGCTACGGAAGTTATTTTCCAGCATCCAGAGGTGCTAGAATCTGAGACTGAAAAAGCTGTAAAAACAACACTGTTTTTCTAAGAAAAGATGCACAGGGACATAGTACATAAGAAATGAAAAGGAGACTGGCGGAAAGAGCAAGACAGACGCCAATAGGATGTGGGGAAATTTAGTTTTCGAGACAGAAAACATTGACAGGGTGCTAGTGCATATAATGGGAGATTCAAGTTTTATTTAAAACTACAAAAGAAAATCAGTGAAAAAGAAAACCTCAGGAAAGAAATGGAAACATCTTCATCAATCACCTGAGTAAGCAAAGGTAGAGCCTGAATATCTGAAACAACGAGGTAGCAAACCAGGTAGAGGTTGAAACCAGTTGGTAGTGGATTAATGCTAGTCCAAAGAAGGACAGCAGGGTCCTGGAGAGTCCCCAGCTGTGAGCACAAAGAAACCCTTGTACGAACTCATGAGTGCTAAAGGATCCCCATGAAGCCCATGTATGTGAAGGTGTTGGGTGAAAACCAGTGGTTTACATCTCAATCTTCTTCCCACCAGGCTCACAGCCTTTGTGCTCAAGACCCTTGCCCAAGCTCGAGCCTTCATCTTCATTGATGAAACACACATTACCCATGCCTTCGGCTGGCTCTCCCGGAAGCAGAAGGACAATGGTTGTTTCAGGAGCTCTGGGTCACTGTTCCACAATGATCTGAAGGTGATCTCTGTTGTGAGCTAGTTAGGATCACATGGTTCATTCATCTATGACATTTTTTCTAAAGATAAAGACATAAGAAAGGAAAGCATGAGAGGATGACAGGTAGGAGAACAAGCCCACATCCCAGAGGGGATAAAGACATAGAATCTGGGTTGAGAATGGACTTCATGCAGTGGGGATATGGATGAGAAGAGCTTCCAAGGAACCGTAGAAGAGGAAGGATTGGTGATGAGCAGAGACTACATCTTTAAGGGGCTTCCTGAAGTGGAACTAATCCCTTTTTCATTTCTTGTATTTATAGGGTGGAGTAGAAGATGAGGTGACCCTCTCAGCTTATATCACCATTGCCCTTCTGGAGATCCCCCTCCCTGTCACCGTAAGCACCACGTTGCCACTCCAGCTTGCCAGATTGCTTTGAAATCTACTGACCTGTGGCTACACCACTCCCTGAAATACTCAATGGCCACTTTCATTTTGCACAATTCTGCACATTAGCAAATTTCTGAGAAGAAGAATATACTTGTTTAAAAATGCTGGATCATGTTCCAAAATTAATCCAAAACACAGGATCTCTGATCCAGTCCTTATTAGTTTATATTTTAATTAGAAACTAATCTTTTTAAAAAGTGTGTTTTAGAAAAAGATGGTGAAAGAATGAATGAATGGGTGAATAGACAGATATTGAGCACTGGTATTTCTATGCTATAGTCTCTGTGTTCATTTCAGGACCTCTAGGAGCCCTTTTCCTTGAGTTCATAGTACCATTCCTCTTCCTCATAGCACCCTGTTGTCAGCAAAGCACTGACCTGCCTGAATGCATCCTGGGAAATAACAAAGGAGGGAACCCATGGCAGCCATGTCTACACCAAGGCACTCTTGGCATATGTGTTTGCGCTGGCTGGGAACCAGGACAAGAGGAAAGAAATACTGAATTCTCTTGATGAGGAAGCTGTGAAAGAAGGTTGGGATGTTTGCCAAGCTTTTTCTCTCCTTGTGTTTCCAATGGCTGGTTAAGGGAAAGTGAATTCCTGAAAATAACTTTGCTTTTTGATTTGTTTCATTGTGAAATGCTAAGATTTCTAAGACAGCTCATCTCCTTCCAAGATGAGAGCTCCTTTCATATTCACACTTTCCCAGAAATATTTTTGCTATGTAATATATTAGCCTTCCTGTCTTTGGTGCAATATACATAAAACCTGAAATTTAAAGGAGAGGAGATTTAATCTGGCCCACAGTTTTGGGGTACTCAGTCTATGTTCAGCAGGCTTCCAAAAAGAACCATCACGGTAGAAGGGCATGGTGGTGCAAAGGTTGTCAGCTTATGGCAGCAGAGCAGAGGAGCAGAGAAATCGGAGAGGAAGGGGTCAGGGATCAGATGCAGTAACCAGTGTCACACCTCCATGACCTACCCAGATTCAGCCAGAAAGGGTGCCTTTCTAATTTCTTAGGTGACTCACAAGTCGATCAAATGGACAATCCACTTCATTGTCATACACAGACAACAAATTCGCTAAAAGCAGTATTACAGGAAAATTCAGGTATTTCAGTCTTACACAGGAATGTAAGTTGACACACTTTTCTTCATGACTCATGTAGATTTATCAAGATGAATAAAAGCTACTAAGAACCATAGGAAAGGGACTATAATCCATTATAATAGCTTCTGTGTTTTACTGTTTTTATTACAACATAGAAATCAGCTGGTGAGTTTCATCTTTCATTTCAACTAAATATTGAACAAATAACTTTAGACTGGAAGTAAGGGAGTTAAGCAGTGAGAAGTCATGCCATATTCTCCTCATTAATTCTACTAGAACAATATTTGAGAAAATAACTCAGTTATTATCTTATGAACATCTGTCCTCATGATTTTCCTCAAACACAGAAAATAATCTCAACTTTTTACCCTGTATGAATAAATTTGAAAAGTGACTTCGACATGTTATATGGATTTATTTCCATATACAAACATATTTTGAACCTTAGTAGTTTTAATTATTGCTTTATCCTTATCCTGAAGACAACTCAATTCATTGGGAGCGACCTCATAAACCCAGGGAACCAGAGGGACTTTTGTATCAACCCCAGGCACCCTCTGCTGAGGTGGAGATGACGGCCTACGTGCTCCTTGCTCACCTCACAGCCCAGCCAGCCCCGACCCCAGAGGAGCTGACTTCTGCAGCACGCATTGTGAAGTGGATCACAAAGCAGCAGAATTCCCATGGCGGCTTCTCCTCCACCCAGGTGTGTGGCTTCCTCCAACCTTCATCCTATAGAGTCAGGGTGTGGCAAGAAGGTCAGAACAAAAGATAAGAGAACAGTAACAAGGGAAAGGACAAGAAAAAGTCTAGGAAAGTTCACTTAACAGTGTTTTGACTCTGCAGAAAATGAGAAAAAGAGCCTGAGACGTTCCCTTTCCTCCAATCTTCCTAATACATATGCTGGAGTTCTAGAGTTCTCTTTGTACTTTAATGACAATAGCAGGATTGCACCAATGAGACCCTTTAGTCAGAAAGCAAATCCTGATTTATTGTGTGTGAAGGTGTGAACAACTATTTCGAAGAAAACAAGAGCTATTATGGTAACCACTGTTGATTTCCTGTTGTCTTGTTTTGAAGTCCTGTATTGCTTGCATTGTTGTGTTCTGATCTGCTTTGTTCTGCTTTATTTCATTTTGTCTTATTCTCTTTAAAATAAAAAAAGGAAGGTGGCAAAGATTCTGGAATGTCTAGAATTCTAGAGGTAATTTCTTAAACTGAACTAGCATAGTGTGTTGTCTAAAATAAGATGTGTGAACCAAACTTGCAATTTTAGTGTTACTGTGACCCTAGGTAAATTTTCTTTTGCTTGTCTCCTAAGGGACTCTCCTGATCTTAATTTAAGTAGGTCATCCTTGACTTTTCTCAGAAATAACAGAAATTCACACTCTTTCTCACCACCTCCTGATATTTGAATTAATCAGGAGTATAAACCATTCACTGATCTTCCAGTCATTTATGGCTTTAGCATATATTTCTAAAAAACACACCCAAACAACATAACACTGCAACTTATTTTTGGTATTCTGGGATACATATCAGAACTTTAGAGAAGTTTGGTGCAATGGTAGATTTATCCAAAGGAGACATAAAATTTCTGGGAGAGGAAATTTCTATTATTTGCACCACTTTGTAATTTAGTTTGCTTTGTAATTTAGTTATCTTGATCTTTTCTTTGAAGTGGATAATTATAATGATATGAAAATGATCTCTGCATGCTTTTCTTTTTTGAGTTCTGTTGTCTAAAGGACATCATCAAGATCCTTTTCTAATGAAAAATAAGAAGGCATCTAATAGGAGAGATCCTTTGGGGGGCATGAAGCACATTCTTTAGAGTGGAGAGAGTAAAAAAATCATTGAAGAGGTTAAAAAATCATGGACAGCAATAGAAATAGTTTTTCACTTTATTTGATTAGAGAGCTTTATGACCAGTACTTGGTGATTACCCTGGTGTCTCTTGAATTCACATACAAAGCCAGAGAATGTTTGGCAATGAGAAAGAACAAGATCATAACTTTGTGGGAAGATGGCAGGTCCCACTGTGGGTGTCAGAGGCAGTGAAAGAAAAATAGGAAAATCTAGGAAATGACCCTGATTCATTTGTAGATTTTTTACTTGTTATGAATTTGCTTATTCTAGGAATAAGTGTATAGTGAAATAATATAAACATTTTGATTATCAGACATATTGTAAATTAACATCAGTCTTTGGATTAAAATTCAGTGTTCAAATAATAGGAGACAAAAAGCTTTTTGGCATCTTTGTAATATGAAAAATGGACTTCAGGAAGAATCCAAACCCCTAGCTTATGATGCTGTCTTGAATGTTCACATTCATCTCTTCCAGGACACAGTGGTAGCTCTCCACGCTTTATCCATATATGGAGCCATTACTTTTGTCAGAACTGGGAAAACTGCTTTGGTGACAATCCAGTCTGCAGGGACATTTTTCACAAAATTTCAAGTGGAGAACAGTAATCGCCTATTATTGCAGCAGATCTCATTACCAAACATTCCAGGGGAGTACAACATAAGTGTGTCAGGGGAAGGATGTGTGTACACTCAGGTAAGATTCTTGGGGTAAGTTGAATAGATTCAGCCTTTACCCCCCACCCCCGCCACCTCAGTGGAAACTGTACCTATTCCTACCTATACGAGTAAAAGGCAAATCAGGAGACATGGCATGGTGACAGGTTGAGGGATCCTCTGGTCTGGAAATAACTATTTCTATCCTTTAATTTAACAGACAGCTTTGAAATATAATGTGTTCTTGGAGAAGGAAAAATACGCATTTGCTCTACAAGTGCACACAATACCTCAGACTTGTGATCGCCCCAAAGCCCACAAGAGATTCCAGATCTCACTAGAAGTCAGGTAAGAATCTGCCTTTGCTACCTAGCTATTAAAATATTAGCTACCTTGAACCTTTCAGAAAGTAGATTTGAAGATATCTAAACTAAATCTTTTCACCAAGTTTTTATCTGTATGTAAAAAATTGTGGACAGTGATAAATTTGTAAAGCTGTATGTTCTAATTAGCCTTCAGGAGAGTATATTTTCACCATCATGGCTGGAGGGTAAATCATTCCTTTCAGTAATGCCTTAAAAAAGGCTCACTTTTCTTTACTTGTAAAATACTTCCAATCCTTTAAAATTCCATTTTTCTAGAGAAAAAAGACTCACTACTCAATAACATTCCTCAAAGGCTTTAGATAGAATATATCTAGTGATTTCTGGCATAAGCACAAAATCTTATAGATTTTGAATGAAAAGAGAAAATGCCATTAATAATTTGATTCATGCTCACTAGATAAATTAGTTAAATGTGTTTCACAAAAGCATGATATATTAGTTAGGCAGAATTTAAATGCAGATACAATCTTTTACCTAAAGAAATCTTACAGTCGAGTTATGAAGATAGTCTTCACTTCAGAAAAAGATCATTCATTATCTGAAACATGTGAGTTATGAAGAGATGGCATATATTATAGACTTAAAAATCTGCTCAGCTCGTGTTATGGCATATAACATTTACATTCCCTGAGGTTACTAGGTTACTACACATGGCATATCTTTATTCTTATTTCTTCTTCCCTTCCTCCTCACCTCTTGCCCTTGTTCCCTTGAACCACTTCCCAATTGAGAGAGATTCATCCCCTTGTCCCTTTCTATCCATCTTTTATAATTTTCTTTGTTTTCTGTTTTTTTTTATTTTGAAAAGAATACAACCAAACAAAATAAAACAGAGTAAAGTCAATCAAAACAAAGCAATGAACATGATACATGACTTCTAAACAGGGTAAAAAGCAATCGATAAGGCTACCATAATGCCTCTTGTGATCTGTAATATACCTGCCCGTACCATCAGGGATAAGTAAAATCAAACAAAATTCAACAAACTAAAACAGTAGAAACAAAACAAAACAATTTTCTTTGTTTGTCCTTTGCCTCACTCAAATGAGAGATACCATATGGCATTTAAGCTTGGGTGTCTGGTTTATTTCATCAACGTTATATGTTCCAGGTGCATCCATTTTCTTGCAGATATCAAATTTGCCATTCTTTATAGCTGAGTAGTATTCCATTATAGGTGGATAATATAAAAAAGAATGAAAAATGGGATAGGAGAACTGGGGGAGGAAGCAAGGAGATTAAAAAAGACAAAAGAAACATGCTGCAATATGTACATGTAACCATTCCGCAAATGATCGTAAACTACATGAACTACAAACATGAACAACAACAACAAAAAATTTACTTAGTATTCTGTGTAGAATTTGTTTGAAAATGTGCATTTCCGAGTTTCCCCTGGGAATGTAGTTTATTATGCCTCAGCTGTTTTTACACGGGTGGGTTTGTAGTGAATTCTGTAAGTGTCCTACCATGCAGGCACTTTCCAGAGCTATCCCTAATGACTGTGAGGGCTGTCTGCTTTGAGGGGTGGCAAGATCGCTGGGAACAAAGCTGTAATTAGGGAAGTTACTTGAAGATGTCATGACTTACGCTGAAAAGAAGGCAAGGTTTGAAATCTAGTGAAGACCATTTCCTTTGTTTCTTTTTTCTGTAGTTATAGAGGGAGATGTCCAGTCTCTAACATGGTGATTGTTAATGTAAAAATGATATCTGGTTTTAGTCCACTGAAATCAACAGTGAAAATGGTAAGTGGATGCTAGATACTTGTTTTTTCGTATCTTCAGCTTAGTAATGGCAACCTGTACCAAAGTCACAGTTTTGGTCCTAACCTAAGATAATTTAATTTATGTAATACCAAGTTTAAATTTAGCATTATGCTAGGTCCCAATACAAAAAGAAAAAAGGTCATCTGTATTAATGAACCTACATTCTAGTTAATATTAAAAACTTATAACTGAAAGTTTCAACTACAAGCTCATGAAAAGATATACTAAAATGGTTGGTATATACTTTAAAATAATAGTGTGAACACTAGAGAATGCTAAGATTAATATCAGTGGAGAAAGATACCTTGATAGGTAATACCAGATGAATAACTTTCCAATTTTAGGACACTTGTCTCTTACAACAAACAAAAGTAAAAAAATTCACATTAGTCAAATGAATATTAAATCTTGCATCTTATTTGATGTGTTCACAATTTTTCAGTATGTTTTTATTTTTACTGAAATTCAAATTAATTCAAAAGAATTTAATCCTAGCTCCTTTTAATATAATCATGACTTCCACAGTCCAGTTGTCTCTTTGTACCCCAACGGCCGCATCTATTCAATAACATCAGTGATTTTTCTCGTTTTCCTAAGCTTGAAACATATGACCACGTGAGCAGGATAGAAGTGAGCAAGAACAATGTCTTGATTTATGTGGATCAGGTGAGGGACCCGTCAGCTACATACACCCGGTGGGTGGTCCTTTTCTGTAGATCTCTTCCTCTGGGAAGCCTATGGTATAAAATGAGCAGACCTAAAGAAGGTTCTGAAGAAGGCCCTCCACTCTGTTCGCATTAGATGGTATTTTAAATTCCCTTTCCTCATTGCAGGCATTCCTGGGACTTGGAATGTTAGAGATGAGAGAGTTAGGGGGAGGCCAGTGAGTTATTGATTTATTTATACTGAAATGGGAATATGAGTATTTCCTGACTTCAAGTAAACATTTTCTAAAATAAGTAAATTGGATTATCTAGAAGTGATATTAAAAATTGCTGATTAAGGATAAGAAATAGCCAGATGTGGTGGTCCATGCCTGTAATTCCAGTGTTCTGGGTGACTGAGACAAGAAGATCACAAATTACAGCCCAGTCCAGGCAATTTAGTGACTTAGCAGCCATCATAAAGTAAATAACAAAAAGCCTGGTGTTGCAGCTGCTTGTAAAGCCTCTGGGTTCAATCCTCAGTACTACAAAAAGCAAAGCAAAGCAAAACAACACAAACTAAAACAGGATAAGACGTATTCCCAGGGGTTGATCAGCAATAATATCCATCCCTGGTTCTGGATTATTGCTGTTTCCTTTCAGGTTACCAATCAGAAACTGAACTTTTCTTTCGCTGTTCTGCAAGATGTTCCTGTAAGAAACTTGAAACCTGCCCTTGTGAAAGTCTATGACTACTATGAGACAGGTGAGCAAGAGAGGACCAAGAATGTGAAATAAACTTAATTCTTAATCAAGGAATTAGAGTACAGTAAATATTGTACATCCTCTTTTCAACTTTTCCCATCATAGATGCCTTATTTCTGCCTCTGTGGCCTACAAAACTACTGCAAAGCCCCTATCATTCATGAAAAATATTCCAGGGTACCTGCTTATAGATATAAGGGTGCATACACCTTCTTAAGAATATACCAGTGATGAGCAATCAGCAAGAGTGTGAAAACTTGTACAAGGAATTGCAGGAGGAATTAGAATTGGGAAGGAACCATAACCTGCATGGTCTCTGAAGACCAAACAAAGAAAGCAAAATTTCAGTCGGAGGATAAACATGGATATTATTCTGATTAGTGGAGAGGAATGTATCAGTTTTTTCAGACTAAGAACTATCAGAAATGTCCTGAAGACAATAGCAGCAAATATAGAAAGAGGCAGGGGAAAGGATAATTACTGATAGAGAGATCTCTTCGGATTCAGCTTGACCACTGTAGAGTAAGCAGGCTTTAGTTTCCCCCCAGAGTAAGAAAGCATTATATCGGTGGTTTCAAGAATGGAAATTCCTTGAAACTTTTTGTTTCTTTCCCAAAGAGATGACTTCAGAAAACATGCAGGCAACGATCAGGAAAGGGTGCAGTGTGACTATCTTGAAGGCTTTCCATAAAATCTATTAAAACTCCAGTTTTCAGGTTTTCCATTGTGTCTTTCAGGTGAAGCAGCTTTTGCTGAATACAGCGCCCCATGCAGCGCAGGTAAACAACTTGCAGTCCTTGTCCTCTGCCTTCACTTTGCTGTCCAAACCAGTCTTCCCAAACGTAAAACTGTGAACATCTTTTATTAGGTGGTGTTGGATTCCCCACCCTGCATGATAACACAGAAATGTCCATGTAGGGAGCAGAGCACTAACTCTCTGAAAGGCACCTGCAGTTCCCCATCAGAAAAGCCTATTATATTTTAGGGTAGATATCTGATGGCATCCATTCTCCATAGGAACCAGTTTGGTTTCCTTTAGCAAAATCTACTGACTACATTAGAGTCATATTCACTACTTAGCAAACCCCAAATTATCCTGTTTGTTTTTCTCTTCTCTCTATAGACACAGAGCAACAAAATTTTTGAGGCTCATCTCTATGAACAGTGGTTTGCTGGAATTCCCCATCCAAGGACCTTGAAGAGCACTATTCTACTTCTGCAATATAGATACTCAGAAACTTGGTAAATAAATCTAGAGAGTCTCTGGCATTAATTCTTTCTTCATTCAATGCAGATTTACTTGATGCTAATATGTGGGGCCCTGGGTTTGCATTGTACCTTGTAATTGCAATGAACAACAACAAAAAATGACCCTCTAATTGAGGAGACAGCATATTGTAGAATTGGGAACAATTCAAAACAGCTTCAGTATTACAGAACCACAGACTGGGTAATTTGATGATGAACTGAGAAAGCTTTACTTGCAAAGAAAATTTTGTTGCTGGGCAGATTAGTGAGAATAAGAATATGATGCATATCTGGGCATGATTACCTTTTGAGAAGGCAATAATGGTCTTCAATGCAAGGTATAATGACTTGCCTAACTAGACAGGAATTTCAACTTCCACAAGCAGTGCAAAAATGATGTACATATGTGTAACAGTAAAATTTTTTAAATGTTAAAAATAAAAAGTAAAAAATGAAGTAATAATGGTACATATATCATAGCATGATTATATGGAATTACATGATACCAACAAAATGATTAGATCAGTGCCTTGCTAGGTGGATAGATGGTAGACACCCAGAACTGCCTTTTAAAAAAATTAAGTTAACCTTTATACTTCATTTGTGCTACCATATCTTCTTGTATCTTCAGAAATCTTGTTTCTGTATGTATTAACACTTCCCCAATAACTTCAGATTCTCTCTGACACATGAAATTGATATCTAGAGGTTATCTGAAGTCAGACAAATGGTAAATTGTAAATTTGAGACTAAAAGTCAAGCCAACTAATTTCCAACTCACTGAAAATGACATTCTATGTCCTGCCTTAACATAATTTATTTGTTAACAAAAACAAAACAAAACAAAACAAAACAAAACAAAACAAAACAAAACAAAACATAGCTAAACTCAAAGTAGAAATCCCACTTGATCCAGTTATTCCCTTCTAGGTATATTCTTCCAGAAGTTAAAGACATCATATTACAAGCGTATCCATGTTTATTGTAGCACAAGTCATATAGCTAAATCCTGGAAAATGGATGCATCTTGAGATCTTACTGTTAAGTGAAATAAGCCAGACACATAAGCATAAGTATCACATGGTTTAGCTGGGGGAGGGGTGGTACACACCTGTAATCCCAGCACTTTGGAGGCATGGAGAGGAGGATCACTGCAAGTTTGAGGTCAGCCATATTATTTCATATGGTTTCTCTTACATGAGAAACCAATGTTTTAATTCATTATTAAAAATTAGAATAAGAGGTATAGAGAAGTATAGAAAAGGTATAGAAGAAACCATCCCAAACTCAAATTATAAAAGAGGTAAGATCTAACCTTTGGAATTCTAACTCAAGTTTACACCTGTTACTGCTTCCCAGTACTACTTTGCTGTGGGGTCAAAAGATGTTTTTTCTTTTGGGACCTCAAGTTTAGTACATGGTGAGAGATGTGGGTCTATATTCATTTCTCCTTGTGTGGATAGCCAGTTTTCCCAGTACCATTTGTTAAAGAGGCTATTTTTCCCTCCAATGGATGTTTTTGACCCTTTATCAAAGATCAGATAGCTGAATAGGTCTAGGGTTGTTTCTGAGTTCTTTAATCTGTCCCATTGACTCACCTGTTTTTGTGTGACTATCATACTGTTTTTATCACAGTAGCTTTGTAATGTAACTTGAAGTCTGGGATTTTAATACCTCTTGCTTGGCTCTTGTTGTTCAGGATTTTTTTAAAATTCTGGGTTTTTTCTTGTTTCATATGAATTTTAGGATTATATTCTTATAGTTTTGGGAGGAATGCTATTGGTATTGTGAATAAGACTATTAAATCTGTGTACTATTAGTTCTGGAGGTATGGCCCTTTCAGCAACATTCATTCTGACTATACAGGAGCAGGGCGTGGCTTTACATATTCTCTTTTTTCTCCTTTTCAGCATAACATAGTTTTATGTATAGAGATCTTTCACATCATTGATTAGGTTAATTCCGAAATATTTAATTTTTATTGATGCTATTGTGAATGGTATTATTTTGCTAATTTCTCAGTGAGTTTATTATTGGTGTACAGGACCAGTATTAATTTTTGTGTGATTTTGTATCCTGGTTCACTAGTGAATTTGTTTGTTAATTCTAGGAGTCTTCTGGTGAAACTTTTTGGGTCTTCTGTGTAGAAGATCATGTGATAGGGCAAATAATGATCATTTGAAGTCTTCCTTTCCTGTACATACACATCTTATTTATTTTGCTTGCCTGATTACTCTGGCCAGTGTCGAGGACT
>RJWT010025294.1:0-16192 GCA_004365215.1 Cuniculus paca | reverse complement strand
GAATTTTTGTATCGACATGTGCAATATAATATCTTTGCTTTTGCTGTTGCTGTGTTTAAGTTACAAGATGGTGACCTATGAAGCAAAGAGAACAATAATGTGTTTTTTTGGTGCTTTCAGCTAGACTGCCTATGGATTCTGAAACTTACTGAAGAAGACTTCTTTTGGGGGACTTGGTCAATATAGAGTCAGAAGTGAGCAAAGGAAGGGAGCGGAGCTTTTGGTGTACTCACTTACCCAGTTTTCTCAGTCTCCTTGAACCGCTATGGTATAACACACAGAGTGGACCAGTGACTCTCCAAGTCGTTTTACCAAAATACAAAATTACACAAAATTTATTTTAAAATATCATTGATTATTTTTGTACTTCTATAATTGGATGACACTTACATCTATGTAATAGAATAAGTGTTCCACTGAGCTAAGCAATAAAGGTAAGTTTCATTGATAGATAAGGACAGAAGAGACAGCAGAAACAGAAAAAAGATTTTGCAGATTGACCATTTTAAAGTCACTTTTCTTTTCAGTGACAGGGAAAAAAACACTAGAAAAATAACCGAGTAGTTAATATCAGGCTACTTCAACTTACTTTTTTGGTGAAGGATAAAACCGAAGGAGCCAGTTATGGTGGTGCAGGCCTGTAATCCCAGCACTTAGGAGACTGAGGCAAGAGAATTGCTATGAGTTTGAGGATAGCTTGGGTTACACAGTGAGTTAAAGTCATTGGAAATACATGCATTGAGACCCTGTGTAAATAAAACTTTATAAATAAATAAATAGATTCATTAGCATGCCTTCAAAACTGGCTTGTTTTGGCCAGATGTGGTTGTGGTGGTGCATGCCTGTGATTTTAGCTACTCAGGAGGCTGAGGCAAGAAGATCACAAGTTCAAATCAGTCTGGGCAACTTAACAACCTATCTCAAAAATGTTGGAGACCAGGGACATAGATTACCGCTCCCTGTGTTCAAATTCCAGAGAGAGAGAGAGAAACAGAGAGACAGACAGAGACTTAGAGACAGAGACAGACAGAAGTAGAGACAAAAACAGAGAAACTGGTCTGTTTGCAAAATGTGATGTTATGTTTCTGACTTGATTTTTCTGGAGTTCAGATGGTTTTTGTTTCATGATGTGAAACTCGACTATTTATGACTTCTGTTGTGGCCCAGTATAACAAAACCTACTATATTTTTGGCATAGCAGTCTGCTGGAGGGAGACAGCCGGCACTACCTAAACAGCTTTGCTTTCCACAGAATGAACTGGACCCACATCTGGTTTGGAGAATTTGATCCCGTTGTAAAGATTTAAGGCTTTGAACCAATGCATGTTTCTGCAGATTCAGATATGACTGTAAATCTTAGCAAGATGTATTGTCCCAGCTTTCCTGGGTTGCAGTTTTCCTGGTGCAAGTAAACATACTGTTTAGATATCACACCTGGGAACTGGCCCGTGCTAGATGACAAAGTTGATGCCAAGAAACTAAGAAGAAAGAACTCCAGCAGTGCCGTCCCTAACCTGCTTTTAGAAAGGCCATGGTTGCCCGAGCATTAAGCTAGAAGACCAGCTTTATGTTCTCACATTCCATAACTGATCCTAGCATTCATAAAACCCATCTTGCCTTGTGTCACAAGACACATCATTGTTACCACATTGCCCACATCGTAAAGAACACAGAAGACAGGACAGTCTCAACTACTCTCACAGATAACCCCATCTCCCTTCAAGCAGCCACATCATCTGCATTGCACTTACCCTTGTCCTCTTCCATAAATAAGGAAGCATATTTCCTCTGACTAAGGAGAGGGACTCTCTCTGAGAGTCAGGAGTTGTATTTATACATTCATGGCTTTTCTTTCTTCACCAAGTACACCCTCACATCTGAACTTGCTGGATTCAATCGACTACATCTGCTTTTGCTAATACTACTAGTGACCAAACTCTAGTGTTAAACAATTAGACCATCTTTAGTCAGTCGCTTACTTTCCCCATATCTTTCTTTGTAAATCTCTTTTCTTATTCCATACCTTTCTGACTGCCACAGATTGTCTACTTCTCCTTTTATGTGAGAGCTGTTAAAATAGAGGAATCATTCCCATGTAATCCCTCTACGCTACTTCTTTGCAGGATCAACAACCTGAGACAACTTAACCATTCCATTTGCATGAGAATTCCCACACATTTCACTGTCCCCCTCACTATCTCAGGGACCCTGTTCTAGTGTGACAGTATCTTTCCAGCAGGGAGCAACCAAGTAAAGTCAGTATGTGCTTCTAAAAGTGGCCTGATGGGTATCACAGAGAGCAGCCTCCCCTTTCCTTCAGGACTGTGTGTCTCTGTCCTTTTGACAGCCATTCAGCAGGTTTACACCCAGAGCTCCCTGGTCATAGCTTAGAGTTGGGGCAAAAAATCAAACATTTCCTTAAATGGTGGAAAAGGAAAACTTGATCGTCATTTGCACATCTTCATTCCTTTTAACCAAAGCTGCAAACACAGCTCACACTTTTCAGTGAGAAGTCTCATTCGTGTCTCTGGGTGTTGCTTTGGGATTCGGAACTTAGGTTCTTAAGATTTATGACTGACGGATGCTGTGAAATCAGTTGTTTCTGGCTGCAAATCATTAAATCAGCACTGAGTTGGTCATAAAAAATGAAAGTTTTATGGTAAGTGGTTTAAGAAAAATGCAGAATATGAGTCCTTTGTGATGTGTATGTTTTATAGCAGCAATTCCCTATTTTTAATTTTTTTTGAAAAAACCTTCTGCATTGCTATGGTAGGAAAACATCTTGAAGTAACTTCAAGGAAAACAGTCGTGTATATAGAATAACATATAATGGTTCTGTCAGACTTCTTCTTCTACTAACTGAGCTATAAATTTAGGATGATGATGCTTTTTTTTCCCTGCAGAATTAGATTTTATTAATATAGTTACTCGGTATCCCACTCAGCCTTGAGTCAAAGCAATAGGATCCTACATAAATGAAATTTGTTGATCTAGTATACACTAGGACAGAAATCAATTTCAATTTCCTTTGGATGTACTATTAGTGTTTATCTTATGGTAGATTTGTGTTGTTTTAAGTGATAGCTATAACAACAACAACAACAACAACAACAACAAAAAACCCCACACTGATTAGATACTAAGAATCATACTTGGTTTCAATTCAAAAACAGTGTGGCGCTATCCTTTTCCAACATAGTGAATTTTACTCTGTAACATAGTTTTTAATTGTTAATTCTCCTTATTAAATCCCTTAAAAAGTTTAATAATTCTTTCTCTGACATCCATTCTCACGGGAGGATTGAGATACCCTTCTTTCAGTTGACTGTCACTGACTTCAGCTAATGAGACTGTGTTCTGTGAAATGTGCCTCAATCACTAGGGTTAAAGGCAAAATTGGTCACTGGTGCAAGTACAGTTGGCCCCCTTGATGTGTCTGTGATTTAAATCTGTGTCTAATTAGACAAACACATAAATATAGCTTCATGAAAAAGTGATAAGAGCATAGCTAGAATAGAATCTATGGTCTGGAGGGCCCTTTCCTTGTGATGGTTGGATCTTGAACATATGTACCAGAAGCTCAAGGTCACACAACACTCCTGAAGATGGGAGGGCTGTCATTGGCAAGCATCAGGTAGGCACAGATGATTTGAGAGTCACAGATAATTTACAGACACTCTTTCTGTGTTTTTATGCATCTTGCTGGGTCCAGCTCATGGAGGCACTGTTCATGTGGACTCTGTTTAGTGTGGTCTCCCTGGAATGATGCAGTGTATGGCCCCCACATCTGTACATAATGGCTATGCTGTCCTTTACCCTTTGTTTCTTTACCCCTGTCTATTTTTGCTCTGCTTTCTCCTATGGACTTGAATGGAAATGCTTCATGGTACTGATAGCCAAAGTGACTTGAAACTCGGGAAAGTGACTAAAATATTTGACATGAATATAGCTACATATCTCTCACCTGCCAACACATGCCTTCATTCTGGACACTTCATCTTTCAATTATTCTCTAAGATATAGTACATTGTTCTGGTCTGCTTTGCATATCATCCTACCTCATTTTTATTTAATTTCCATAAAATCAACCCTTGAGCCTTCCTACTTACAAAAGCGTGACTATGCTATCAGAGATACTAAGCTTGGTGAATATTGGCTTTAAGATATATCGTATAACAAATCCACTCACAGCACCGCATGGGCACACCTTTGTCAAATGTCACCCTCTTTTTAGGATGATATGGAATATTTGATAATTAATTTATCAGGGATAATTAATTTCAAACTTCCCTTTAGATCTTTCAGATATTTTCAACCTTTTAGATATCCTTTGTTATGTCTTTTGTGTTTACATGATACAAATCAATTTCAAAACTACAGGTGAATTTTTTACAGGCTTGTGTTTCTAAGAAGGGACACAACTTTGGCACTATTTCATGAAATAATAATAACCATGATTGCTTAAAAAGCATACTGCTACTGATTGCTAGATGAGAGACATTAAATGATGAAACTTTCAGTATATTTCCTGACTTTTTCTTTTCTTCAGACAGTACTATAAGGGGGATCATACTATCTTTATTTTATAGATAAAGTTCTGGAAGCTTGTCCAAGGTTTGTGTTGACTTCTGAGTTTATGAACTTATGTCTTTGTCGTGACTCCCTTACCCCGTAAAGTAACATTCTCACGCATTCAGTCATGCTATTGGATAATTATCAGTAGAAGAACAGACAGGACATGACTCCTGACTTCACTGATGGCTCTTTTTGTTCCTGATGTGAGCTCAAATTGTGCCTTTGGTGCTGATTATCCATGAACGATGTCTGGTCTTTGTGTCATGCATAGCACAGTCTTCCTTGCTTTCTAGCTGTTCTACAGTGGATCTGCTTCACTGGCCTGTAGATGTAGACAGCACTGATTGATGAAGAAACATAGTGAAGATGACATTTATGACTTCTTTGAGAGATCCAGGAGAAAGTTGAGTGTTTGGCAGTTTACTGATGTATAAAGACAAAATACCAAAGGAATATAGCATCTGTTACAGGGCCCAATAAAGAATAACTACATAGTTTAGAAAGTTCTTATGTGTTCTGAACATTGAGGAACATGGACAAATTTAAAAAAGAGAAGTCACTCAAGGAGATTTTATTTTAAAATATGTTCTTTGTTGTGTAGCAAGCATGTCCAATGGTTAGTGCACAAAGTATTCTGTGTTTGATTACTGGTAGACCATGCTGCTTTTCCACCTTTCAACACTAACCTTAAAAAATCTTTCTGTGGATACACATGGTCAGTGTCAGGATTCAGCAAAATTATATCTTCAGTGAAGTTGACCATAAACTGAGTGCTTTGGGGGTATTATAATAAAATACCTTCCACTGGGTAATTTATAAGCCACAGAAATATATTCACAATTCTGGAGATTGGGAAGCTTAGGATCAAGGTGCTAGCAGATGTGGTGTCAGATAAAAACTCACACTCTACTTCATAGATGAGGCCTTCTTGTGAGTCCTCGTAGGATAAAAGAGGAGGATACGCTTTCTTGGGCCTCTTTTATAATGGTACTAATCTCATTAATGGAGCTCTACCCTCATGACGTAATCTCTACCCAGAGCCTCACCTTTCATTTCTGAATTCAGCAGGACTGGGGATGACCTTTCAACAGACGCATGGGGCAGGTTGAGTGGTGGGGAGCAACCATTCAGATTATAGCCTCCACCATATCTTTCAGGAAGTGGTCCAGTTGGCCAGTCTTAGTGGCTCAGGAGGTCTCGGTCCAGAATGCCCCATCCCTTGTTACCCCTTTAAGTTGTTTTGTGCTGTTGCTTCATTTTGGTTTCATAAGAAACAAATCTCACACCTGTTGAGGAGGACTCATTGCAGGAGATTCTGAGATGACTGCCTGGTCTGAAATGTCCCTGTTACTGTTCGCTACACTTCAAGGACTCTTAAGAAAAAGAGTCGCAGTCACATAAGTCAAAGTCAGGGGTAAATCTGACTGTGGCTAGAGCAGAATGGAAGACAAGGGCTGGAAAGCTCAGCTAATACCACGATCAAGGGTCATGTACTGCTGAGTCCCTTTTGATTAAACAAGCTTCGAATGCATTAATTTGTTCCTCTTATATTCTTTCTTAGTCCATAACAACAAATATAAACTCTGAACTTAGTCATTCATACTTTGCTTGCACACATTTTAAATGCAAATGCTCAGTCCTGCTTTCTGAAACATAGGTAGGCATTGTTTATTTCATGACAAAGGAATTCCATACATGAAACTGATGAAAGAGAAATATATTTATTGTTAGCTCATTGAAAGAAAGAAAGAATGGGTAAAAGTGTATAACTGAAAGGCAAACTTGTTCTCCCTTTTTTTCCTCATATCAACACTACAGTTGGTACTTTATTTCTGACTTAAGATGTATGGAGTTTTTTCTACACTGAGCAATCCTCCAGTTCTCTGAGGACCCTAAATGGGTGTCTTAAAATACTGCTTAATTCTGGCCCAGTGTACCTGGAAATAGCATCAGATTTCATAGATTAAGGGTAAGGGCTCAGTCATCCCCAAAGCTACATAAGCCATTTTCAAGTCCAGGTTGTTACTTGTGGTTCTAAGTAACCCACTATAGATCAAAAGTTCCCATGGCTCTTTCCTTCAGCACAGTAATTCATTGGAATGACTCACAGAACGCAGGAAACAAGTTTACTCATTAAATCACTGGATTATCAAAGGACACAACTGTGAAACAACTGAATTAAAGAAATACACTAACCTTGCAGCACCTCCAAGTGTTCAACAACCTGGAATCTCCTCAAGTTCCATCCATTGGATTGTTTTATGAAGGTTTCATTACTGGGCATGATTAATTAAATAATTGTCCACTCGTAGTGAAGTTCGAGGCTGAAAATTCCAACCCCCTAATCACTTGTAATCAAATGATTGGCTCCTCTATCAACCAGCCACCCTTTAGGGGATTTCTGAAAGTCGCCTCATTAACAACCTCGGATGTGGGAGAGTTTCCTTTCACCTTTATTGCCCTTATCACTTATAAAGTTCTCTGAGCACCCATCTTGCCCAATCTCAGCTTTTCTCCTAAAGGGGAATTTCCTTCTCCAGCCTCTTCTGTACCCTTCATCTACTGCACCCAGTCCTGTGCCCTGAATAAATGGCTGCTTTAGAAGAAACTGGACTGAACAACCAAAGAATGTGGGTCAGACATGGGCAAGTTTTATTGTGAAGAGGCTGAAAGGACTGCAAGCTTGAGTGGTCATTTTTCTGCCATGTGTAAACACAGCAAGGAAAGCTGATCTGACTGACAGAAATGAAGTGATAAATAGACATAGAGAGAGATCTCCCATAAAACCAGACCTTTGTGCATACATTAAGGGTCGTAGTGGGAATGGCCTGTGGGTTCTAAACTCACTTTTTCCTTAGGGAGTCTTGACATGAAATAACTAGTGCTTTAAAGGAAATAATAAAATGATTTATTCTGAACCAAATATCAGTGACAATGCCCTGGGCAGATGCATTTAAGTTTCCTTGAATCACATGTTCCGCCTTGGAAGAAGTTACATGCATGAACTTTTATAGTCAGAACAAAAGGAAATACAAAACAGCATATTTACCAAATACTTTGGTGGATGCATCAGGAGGTGGACCGTTACCTTAAAGCAGTCTTAGCTTTAGGGCTAGAGTCTGAGGAGGTGAGCCAAGCCTAGAGATATATAAGGAGTTTATCTACTGGGTAGGAGAATGTTGATTCAAATACCACAAATTACAATAATTGGTCATCAAAGGGACCTGAGATAGCTCAAGATAATTTTGGCTCTCAGCCTATAGCATTCCTTTTCTCCACCGTCACAATACTGTGGACACCCAAGGTCATAGAGTTCAAGGCATCTTTAATATAGACGCAGCCTCTTTAGAGCTCTTCAGTTTGCAGTAGCTTTGGAGGACTATTTCCTGTGACCAAAGAACCTTGACTGACACAAAGAGGGGCAGTTTCCAGCTCAATTTATAGAGGACGCAACCAAACATGAGACAGATTCACCAAAGCTGATTTGTAGCAAGCTGGGAGTCAGCCTAGTTTTCCTAACTTTATAACCTTATTGTTTTCCATTTCACTTGCTGGCTAAATGACCAAGAAAGATCAATTCATCTATTTTATTCCTAAAATATTCTGTGACCGTTGCCCATCATATATCAGAGAAAAGAGAATTACTCTTCAGTTGCTTTGTAATATCCTTGATGAAAATTGAATGGATTACAAACTGCCAGTGTGAAAATTCAGTAGAAAACTGGGTAACAAGGACTATAAGTCTGTGTGCTTAAATATCCATGCACATCGATGCATTAAATATCAATGCATACCTTTAAATTGTCGATGACTTGCTGGCCTTGGCAGTGTTATGAAAATTATTAATTCTCGTGAGATAAATGTCTGTGGTGTGCACACCAGGGAAGGTCTACATAGTTACCCAAGTGAGAAGTAGCCCTTTGGGAAGCAGCAGCTGCTCCTGAGAGTGACAAGCTGAGACTTATTTGATGCTACTGTTTGCATTGCTCCCTGTGGCATGTTAGTGCCCGTGGTCTTTCTCTCTTACCCCAAAGATTTCTAAACTTTCTGTCTTACCTTAAGTGCATCTGCCATAGATAATAGCTGCACTTCCTTTTTCTTTGTTTTTGACAGAGACCCTCTCTCTTTGCTCCCCCCAAATTAATTTTAATGCATGACACATAGCCTCCAAATTTAATGAAACTCTACTCAGCCATTATCTGTAATGTGACAGACAGACTAAAACTTAATTATATTGACATGGGTTCGAGTTAAATGTCGTATTTTGCTAGAAAAAGACATCTTTTTACAAGTGATTACAATTAACTGTGATTTGAGAAATATCTAGCCAGAGAAAAATATCTGTACAGACAAATGTCAGCCATACGTTAGGACAGTCGTGCTGCTAGAGATTGAATGCTGTCTGCATTCATGCAGGTAATCAGTCACACCTGGACCTTGGGTTAATAACCCTCAAAAAGTGTTGTATTCCACGTGGGAATGGAAATGACTGACAATAGTAAGTGTTATCCTTGTAGATGGCTATATCTAATTTTTTTTGTCTTTAAAATTGCTATGGAGTGATAAATAGAACATTTGTTTCATAGTGTCTCTACCTTGAGTAAGTGGAGTTTTACTGTCTTCCTCTACCCCCATGCCAGGGGAAGCATAAATGTCAGAAGTTATTAACTTTCTGTGCCACACATTTCTCCTCATCTCACCTCTTCCCATTCTCTCTTTTGATTGAGGAGGGCATCTAGTGTAAATACAGTAGTTATTTCACTAACTTATATTCCATTTTACTCTTGTTGTCTTCTTTTGGGATGGATTCTTTCTTTTTCTTCTGACCTCTCAAAGTTAAAAGCAGAGCTCCTGTCTTTCTGAAACTTGACTGATGCTATTGAGATGAGTTGGGCTGATTGGATCATACAGAGGAGACTTTCAAAGGCTCAGGTATGAAGACGAGGAAGGAATGATAGGAGGTGGACTGGGGGCTGCTGCTGCAACCTAGCAGAACAGAATCGAGCATCTACAGCAGAGTGGAAATACCAAGAATGAAAGAAAGAGGACATGGTGATGGGAGACAACATCAAAAAACAGGGAAAATAGTGAATGTCACCCAAGGCTGGCAGGTTTTTTGTCTTTTGGGTTTTTGTTTTGTTTTTTTTTGTCTGTAAAAAGACAAATATTTCATCTCTTTAAATTTGCGAGCCAGTTACTTTTGCAATTATTCGGTTCTGCCATAGGGCAGTCATAAGTAAATGGGTATGGCCATTTTCTAATAAAGCTTCATTTATTTAAAAAATAATGGGATAACTGATGTACCCCCAAAACTATCCTTCGTTTATAAAATTTGGCACTACAAATAAATACTGTATTAGTTGCTACTTGGTATGCCCAATTCCAGACCTGAATTTTAGATTTGTGAAGATTTAAGATGAACTGAGATTCTAAAGATTATTAACTCCCTTTTTAAACTTTGTAATTTTTTAATATTTTCCATTATTTTAGAATTATTATGAGTGCTCTATTCCATATATATGACAGCAGTTTTTTTTCCACACATACATGTAAGCTTAACACACTTTAGCCATTAAAAAGGAGTTCCAGGAATTAAGCCTGGGAATCAGAAATCCTAAGACAATGCAATTCTGCATAACTAGGGAGGCTGACATTGTCCCAAACATTCCTAGAGGTCTCTATAAGTGTTGGGCCTGGTACTTCTGCTCTTGAGCATTCTGTCAATTTTCTGTAAATACCAGCGACATACTAGAATCCAGTCAAGGCCAAGTATAAGGTTTTGACACTGAGGAGCAAAGGAGCAGGAGACTATAGGCTTATGTGCATGAGTGGGAAAGTCTTCTGGGTGCAAGAAACAGATACTCATGTTAACTCACAGGTTAGTTAACAGATACTTACTCATGTTAACTCAGTGATTAGAGTTTTATTATAAGACTGGGAATGTTACATTCAGCTGAACTTCATTTGAACCTGAAATGAGACCAGTCTTCATCTTGAGTAGAACTGGAATCATAATTCATTGAAGAATCAAAGGAGTTGGGTAGTAGGTCTCTTCATCACTCCACCTGCCTTGGCATTGCACCATTAGTGCACATCAGTGGCTTCCTATGTTTCTGTTTCTACTCTGATTGTTAATCAGTGAACTCAGTCTCCATATCTTCTGTTCATATTGTCAAGGGAGTTGATGTTACTGACCAAATCAGTGGTAGAGTGCCACACTGGAGGTGGGTGGTCTCTTTTACATGGTCATACTGCTCCCCAGTCTATTTTCCCAACTAGTCTCCTCTGATTCCTTAGTGCTTTGAGTCTTCATTGTCCTACTCATAGATGAAAATTCAGTTAGACTCCACTTGCAAGGGACACTGGGAAATGTAACCTACCTATATGTGTAGGAAGAAAAGGAAATGGATTAGGTGATCAACTAATAAATCTTTAAAAACACAGTAAAGTGGTCTTACATATTAGTATCTCTACACAAGTGCCCTTTAAGTATTTTCTATTTGTTTAAGAGTCTGAGGTCTATAAAATCACTAGAAGAAATAAAATAGAATTTTTCTGTGATCATTCTGAACAAAGAAACAACTGTGGTTAATCAAAGATAGAGAATCCAAAGTGGTAAGATTCTTTTGCATATTAAATGTAAGCCAGCACATGTGTATATGAGGTGAAGTTTATCAACACACATGGTAAGGAAACATTTCCAAAACTGTTTTAAGTGGAATGACAGGAATGTATGAAGAGAAATGTTGGCTTTAGTATCATCCCAACAGCTAACACTGCCTTTGATTTTCAAGGATCCATTATTTCCCATGTAACCCTTGGATCAGAAATCAAGGCCATTAATATATCAGCTCTAAATGACTGTTTTGCAAGTCATAGAAGAGAAGTAATATTCTATGTGGTAGAGTCAAGCACATGGAAACTCTGCTCTTGGCTCTGCTATTATCTTGATTGGTGATCTTGGATATTTTACTTCATTTCTATATTTTTGCTAAGGTTTTGTGATTTTAAAAAATATATAATTTTTAATAAATTACATAATTATATATAATTTTAAAGAATAGTAAAGATTGATGTGTATTCCCAGTGGTGGTGCTGGGTCCAGTAGTCTGTAATGAAAGAAATACCTTTTTCCTTTTTGCTGTTAACTCCAAAATAAGCCTGCTCTTTGCAATGGAAGTATCCTCAATGATAAAGTGAGATGGGTGGATTGTGTTAGAGACAGCATCTGTGAAACAGACACCTATGTAATGCTATGCTATCCTGGCAAGAAGATTTTGAACACCACTCCCAACTCTCAGGGTCTGTGTTGATTTTTCACAGTGCTGAGTTCCCAGGATACATCCTGAATGGGGAACTAGGGTTGGGAAAATGAAGTCGAAACAGGAAATTATCACCTCTGTGAAGTCATGTAGCAGTGGGGTCCCTTGGTCTTCGACCTGCTCTTCATTTATGGCTGCCTTACTTTGGTCCCCAGTTCCTTGCACTGGATATCTAGCTGATGACAGTTTTATGGACCCAGTGCCACCTCTTTGTTTCCTCAATTTATCCCCAGCTATCTGTGTCCTCCAAGAGCATGCTCCATCTGTTGAGCATATCCTCATCTAGAAAAGAGAACAATAGGCTCCCTCTCCTGGTTCCACCACTGTTCTGACCTTAACCATGCATTCGCCTAAGGAGCAACTGGAAACTAAACTCTGTTCTATTCTCTGTGGTCTCAGGGAGGGACTTCACTGGATATCACTTGCTGCATGGGAGAGTGGTCATGTGGCAGGCAAGAAAGAGGTTGATAGAGGCTTGTGTAATCAAGGCCCCATTGTGACTTCTGCACAGAGTGTTTTCTGCTCTGATGTTGCAGAGAGCCAGCCTTGATGAGGAGGTACTGTTTCCCCAGGATTTAATTGATACAAGAAATAGCATTACAAGGAATTAATTAGAAGCCCTTGAATATTGACAAGCATTTGTTCCAGGATGCTGTGTCTTTTTTATTATGAATCTGAGGATGCAGAGGGGTAGAATCAAGGATGTTTACCAGGAAGATATGAAAGATACTTGGTAGACAACATGGGAGAAAAGCCTCTTTGTAGTGATGACTCACTCGGGGACAATTCAGCAGTTCCCATGAGTCCCAAGCTCTTGGAAAAGTAAGAGCATCAGACAGTTTCTGACAAGTCACTTGGCTTAGCTTTAAGAAATTGAGCTCCTTGATTTATGAAATGTGTCCTAACCATGGCATATGGGTTAAGAAGCACTTTGATCTAAAAAAGAAATAGAAAAAGAAAATTGGGAGAAGGACCACAGTCAACAACACTAGTAAAACTGGCTTCTGGGGCCAGAGGACATAAGAGACAGAACAGAAACATTCAGAATCATCTCCAAGATTCCCTTCAGAGACTTTACCCAGAGAGATGAATCAGAGCCATTAGTACTGGCCAACTAGTGGGAGCATGCTGATCCTGGGCCTTGTATTACTGGGAGGTGTAAGTCCTTATTCACAACTGAAACTAATGATCAGGAAAATGTGTAAAAGGAGCCTTTAGATAATTCACAGCAAGAGAAGAATTTAACCATGTTAGAAATCCAATTTTGTGCTTAAAAATTCAATCAGCTCAGGATTAGATGGTCCTGACTATAAGGACAATTGATTATGGTAGCCCTTCTACATCTTCAATCCATGTGTATATTTGGAGATTACAATTACGGTATTTTTTAAAGACTTGTTATGGATACTGTTCTTCCATGAAATCCTAGTTTTGAGGTAATCTGAAAAGAATGATCTCATACAAAGAGAGTTATCAGGGCTTTGCAAACAACTTTTGGCTAAAAGTTGAGACTTGAGTGACCACTTGGCTTAGTTATGCAAAGATTGGATGAATGGAAGAAAATCATTGATTTATGGTACAAGGTTGTGTGTTTAATGTATGGACATATGTATAAATACACTTTTTCTTTTTAAAATTTTTGCTTCATTTATTATAAAGGATACAACTCAGAAAAAGTCAGTGGGAAGAGATACTTGGGGAAAGGTATGGGGGTGTGGTACACCATTCTCTGCATTACCTGGGCATGTCACATTCCCAGCAAGCGAATGTATTCACCAACCAGAATGCTGTCAGAAATATTTTCCTTATATTGAAGCTATTTTGGGCATTCCAACATAACTCACAAGAGCTATCAAGGGAATTCAGCTGTAAGAATTTATGGAACACCATTGAACAACTGAGTTCTGGTTCATGCTAATGAAGGTCGTTAGGAAAGAATGAACAAAGTCCCTATGATCCAAATAGGGAATTCAAGAAATGTATGAGATAATAATCAATATCTGCCAATATCAATTGGCTTTGGGATATTTTTGAGAATACACAAAATGATCTGAACTTAAACAAGATTTGAGAATTGTAGAGCATCAATGCCAATACCTTATATTTCCCCAACAACCTATCGTTGGATGTTTTCCACTTAAGTAGCCTACCGTTCCTGCCTCAGGCCATCCGCACAGATGTGTGCACCCTCATTCAACTCCTTCTTATCGTATTGTTTTCTCAGTTTATCTCTGAATGTTCTCCTCTCCAACCCACTCAATCTCACACATCACAGTAGTACGCATTTTTACTTACATGTAAATCTTGGTTCTTCTTTCCTCCCTGTACAACATTATAGTCCAGGAGTCTTTTTCCTCCTTCCTATTATATCTATGCTTTTGTTTGTTCTTACTCCCTCATTATACATATTAATGTCCTCATTACCATAGTGTAATTTATAAATATAGTATCCAGAAAAGTTGTGCAATTATTAAGGGCTTGATAGGCGAGCCAAGATTTGACCTAGGCCTTTAAGGAGGAGGTACAGATTGATTATTCAGGAGAATCAATCTCTAGTATGAGACATAGAAGCATTGGGTCTATCTTCTGAAGGAGCATTAGGGTTTATCTATTCAGGGGTTAGTTCTTTGTTTTCAATGACATGTAGATACAACTGAGGCTAATTGGAGTCTTAGGAAGCAAATGTGTCGATGAACTCCCTCCCAGTAGTTCTACATTTCACTTAATTCAAAGGACAAGGTTGGACAAACAAAGAAAACAGCAGAGAAAGTCATAACAACCTCAGGCAAGTGGGAGTTCTGAGTTGGTCTGATTTGATAAGCCAACAGGAAACACCCTAAGGGAAGCCAGGTGGTACCAAGTGTTCCTGAGGGAAAGTTATCCTTTCATCTTACCACAGTTCACTTCAGTTATACACTGTGAGATACACCTTCAGGGACACCCACCTTGTCTTCTCCAATCTGTCATCACATTTAAAGGCCACTTATAAAATTATCCCATCTTTGAAAATTTATGCTTAACAAACTGGAAATTATTTTCATTGCAAATGATTGACTTTATGGAGTACTTCCAATGCACTACAATATTTGTTTACTCAGTGAGCAGGAAAATTGAGGAATATCAGTTAAATGAAAACTTCATTGAAAATTTTTTGAAAGTTTCTTTGTAAATGGTGTAGAATCATTTGGAGGACGGAGTAAGAATCGTTGCTAGATGAATAGTAACTCTATTAATTTAAAGCATTTCAGGGAAATTTCTGTTTTAGAAAGATTCACCTACAAAAGCTTAAACACAGCTTAATATGTATATTATGAGCTAGACATCTCTGTGGATAACCTTCCCACTACCTATATACAAATATGTATGTATGTATGTTATATTTAGGCCTGCATGTTATTTTTATCTTAAGTTGAAGCTTATCTGAATAGTCTGTTAACTGTGGGTTAATTGTATTCTGAGATTACTTAATTAGATGGTAAGCAGAACTAGGAATCAGTCCTAAGCCTAGAGACTAATACTAAGGCAAACTTTGCTGTAGATTAATGACACTCATTCTTTGAGTCAAAACTATTTTACTGTGATATGTTGGTGATAGTTAAATATTTTACTTACGAAGTTCTGTTAGTTACAGATTCAAGATTTCTTTGTTCCAAGAGAGTTTGTTGACCTGGTAACTATCAGCCAAAGAAATTAATCAATGGCTAAAATCCAGAGCAAGTGCAGTCATCAAAATCACATCCTAAAATTCAGAAAGCCTGAGAATACTGCTACATTGTAGCAGTATTAAATGATAAAAGGAAAAAAAAAGTTGTAAACAGAATCAGCTTAAAACTTCAGCCTGCTTATTAGAATCTGTATTTTTATGTAAGACAAAAGTACAAGTAAGACGAGAGAATTTTACAGCAGACATCTCTCTGATTCCTTTATATTGGGAAAATAATTTTAAATGTGAGAATTGAGTGTTTTCTCTCATGGGCATTGGATTTATAGGCTATTGTGTCCAAAGATGTTCACAATGGCATAACTTTTGCTGTTTGCACAACCTGCAAATGATCCAAAGCCTAGAGTTATAATTAAGGACCTTGTTATACCATAAAAGATTTTCAAATTTTAATCTATGACAACCCACACAGCGCTCAGGGTTTAAATACTTTATTGACCAGGCTGGCAGACTGACTCCTCTGTCAGAGCTGGGAGAGCCTAGCTTCAATTTATCTCTCCCACACTACATATTTGTAGTCATAAATCTTTTGCTAGGCTCTTTGAACATTAAAAATAGCCTAGAATTGCTGGCT
>RJWT010025293.1:0-16181 GCA_004365215.1 Cuniculus paca | reverse complement strand
GGTTACATTGATTACTCAGTGGATGGTGCTGGGAGCTGTGTTTTGAACGTGCAGTTTTGGCTCATTGATGAAGGAGCCTCTGCAGGTCATTGCAAGGGACCGATGAAACTAAAACACTGCTAATGCGCTATCACAGAACGATGAACCTGTTTGACTCTGTGTAAAAAGCATTGGAAATGCCAAATGCCCTTGCCAGTGAAGTGGCATTAATGGAACCACTGCTCTGCCTATATCTGTAGTAATACCTTGGAGAATGAAAGACATATTGAGTACGTAGGAAAAGAGTTTACTAGACTGGAGTGTAAGAAACAAGTAAGACAATCACAGAGTGAAGAATAACAGTGAAAACTAATTGTTCAGCTGCTTCTAGTGGTGTGTAAACAAGGCATACTGTCCAAAACAAAGACGTTGAGCCTTTATAAACAAGATGTATTTTGTACCGTACAAAAAAAAAAAGGTCGTAAGTCCAAGTGGATTATAAGTCTGAACAGCAGTTAACCAGGCAGATCATTACACAAGGAATACCTGTATGCAGTTGATATCTTTCAGATGTGGAAAATGTGGTCCATCAGGTGTCATCACAAGTTAGAGGCCAGGCTGGACAACTTACTGAGACCCTGTCTCAAACTAAAATAGAAAAGGCCTGAAGATGTAGCTTAATGATAGAGTGCTTTGCCTGTCATGTGGCAGCTCCTGCATCCAAGTGCTAAAAAAGTACAAAAAAAAAAAAAAGTGGTCCCTCATTTTAGTCAAAAGAAATGGACATTTAATATTTCATGGGTTTCACTGCAGTCTTGTTTTGGCCCCTGGTTGGGGTCTCAGAGGGACCTTGTTTGATGTAGATGTTTTATGAGATTGTGTATGTCCCAAGGAGAGCCCTGTGACTTGGCTTCTGTTGGCTTAGCTTGTGGTGGGTCCGTTTGTGTAACAGTGAGGTTTCACTGTGAGCATCAGATGCTGGATATCCAGGGCTGCTTGTTTGCTTTTCACAGAAAATTTATAGGCTCTTGTTTTTCGTGTATCGGCACTTTATGAGTGCTCTTAAAATAGGATTGACCTTTAGCGTCTCTTATTCCTTAAGATACTAATGAGTATTGTGAACATTGAGTATATTTAGAACATTACCCTTTAGATGCTTGTGTTCAGGCTTCTTAATAAGTGGTGGGAGTTGCCTTGTGTGGATGGGTTTTAGTGGTTTTCGACAGTCCTTGCAGAGTCATGTGGACCTTTGGCAATAGCTTAATCACACTTGACCGCTGTCTCCTTACCAGTTGAGTGAGGGTAATTTATAATAGTGACCCAGATTTCTTAATGGCCTCTTGTGATGTCATGGTTGGATCTCACCATGAGATGGTATCTGCTAATTTATAGTGCACCTACTTCAGAAGGGATTCAAGGTGGTAGACAAGACGTGCCTTCTCTCTTAGTACACCACCGCCTGCTTCCTATCCCTTCTCGCATCCCTTGGCTTCAATGATCAGTTGCGGGTGTTAAGTACTGTAACTCCATGTCTACACACACACACAAATGATCACTTTTCCAAAAGGGGACTCCTCAAGGAGCTCTTCCTAGGGATGTCTTGTGGAGGTGCTGGCACTCATATTGACTTCTCTGAATGGGGCCAGGGCAGAATGTATCCTTTGGTGAACTCAGGGTTCTGGTTGGTGGGGAAGTGTTGAGACCTTGTATGTATTACCTGAGAGTTCCCAAGATTAAACTCAGTATGGATTGACTGGACTAACTAAAGTGTGGCAGGGCTGGAGGCTCTGGAGGAGAATGCATTTCCTTGCTTCATCTAACCTCTCAAGGCCGCTTGGTTACTTTGCCTGTGGCCTCCTCCTTTATCTCAAAGACTGCAATAGCAGCTTTAGTCTTTGTAGGGCAGCACTCTGATCTCTGCTTTCTCTGTTTTCTAGTTTTAAAGGACCTTTATAGTTACACTGGGGCCACCCAGAGCACCCAGAATAATCTTATTTAAAGGTCAGTAGGTTAGCAACCTGAATTTCCTTTGTTCCTTTAACTACCCTTTGCAGGGGTAAATAGCACATTCACAGCTTCTGGGGATTAGGATAGGGACATCTTACAGGGGAAAGAGGTTCTACCTCTTCCGTTGTCCTACTGTGGAAGCATCAGTTGTTTGGATTTGAATGGATGACAATTCCATGAACACATTTGTATGTTCATCTCTGTGTATCCATCCATGTACTATCTTTTTGTAAATGAAGTCTGTCAGAATAATCATTTTAATAAGTTTGCCAAAAATGTCAAAATTACTGAAACTAGTCTTAGGAGAACAGGACCCAAGATTAATGCCAAAGGTGAATTTTTAGAGCTAGGAGAAGACTGATTTGGCCCTTTTTTGCATTCCTGTAAAGGTGAAAGGTCCTGTCTGTCACTGTCATTTTATTGTATTCCATGTGCCTTTTGGCTTATGTAGTTGATTGATATATATCTGCTAGGTAAATGTGTAAGCACTTTTATTACAAACACTTTGCCATTAGCCACGTTCTTTCACTTTTTTTCTTAGTATTACATATCATAGTTCTTTTGTCTGAATCACCATGTTTAATTTTGCACTATTCTGGATGCTGATGGCTGTTTTGTGTCTCTGTTCAATACCACCTCAACATCATTAGATCGAGAAACCTTCATTTTTCTATAAAACACTTAAGATGTATTTGGATGGTTTTCACAGTTGATCTTGACAGTTTTAAAGGCTGAATGTCCTGTGTGCCCCTCCCACCCCTACTGCTTAAAAAATAAATCACTTTATAACAACATCTTCACAAATTTAGGTAAATGCCATTGCTAGAAACTTTGACTGTAACATGAGATACTCTGAAATATTTAGACAAAAGTGACATTAAAATACAATTCTACCCTTCTCCATTGTTGGTGGGAGTCTAGACTGATAAAACCACTGTGGAAATCTGTGTGGAGATTCCTCAAAAAACTAGGATTAGAGGTTCCATTCAACCAAGCTATTCCCCTTCTGGGTATTTTCCCAGAAGAATTGAAAACAATATACCACAGTGATATATGTGCACCCATGTTTATAGCTGCACAATTTGCCATAGCCAGATCTTAGAAACAATCCAAGTGCCCATCAACTGAAGAGTGGATAAAAAAGATGTGGTATTTTTATATGGTGGACTACTATTCAGCCACAAAGAACTTATGTAAACTTGAGGCTTTTATAGGTAAATAGATGCAACTAGAAACCATACTTATAAGAGAAATAAATCAGGCTTGCATGTGTAAACACTGTATTGTCTTGCTAGTGTAAGAAACTGAAAGAGTAAATAAGATCCAAAAGTTATAATAAATATAGTAAAAGCAAAAGAAACTGCTTAGAGGGAAATTATGTTGTTTGATCAATCTTGCATACCTGTATCTGGTAACCTGAGCAACTATTTTGAAGATAACAATATGCAATACAGCAGCCATTGTTAAATTCCTATCATCTTGGTTTGAAATCCTATATTGTTAGTGGTTTTTGTTTGTGGTGGTGGTGGTTTTTTGTTGTTGTTGTTTTGCTTTTTTGTTTTTGTTTTTGTTTGGTTGCCTCTTGATTTTTCTGTTTTTTCTCTTTAAAAAAAATACAGTTCCACCGTCTGTCACGCACGGGGTCAGATGTGTTCTGGAATGAAAGCGTCTTTAGCGGTGAAGAGTGGGGGTGTCCTGATTTCCCAGAAGTGCGATAACGAAGCGTTAGAGATGGGGTGACTTAGAGCAACAGAAACTGATTCTATCCCAGTTCTGGACGCCACAGTCTGACATCAAGAAGTTGGTCCTGAAGGGCATGTTTCTTAAGAAGCCCTTAGGGGAGGATCTTTCCAAGCCTCTCCCAGTTTGTGGTAGCTGCGGGCGGTTCGTCCCTGGCTTGCAGCTGCAGAACTGAGTCTCTGCCTCTGCAGTCACACAGCTGCCTTCTTCCGGTGTTTCTGTTTTCCTTCTTAGAAGAACACCAGCCCTATTGGATTAGGGCCCACCCTAATGATCTCATCTTAACTTGATTACATCCCCAAAGACCTTATTTCCAAATAAGGTCACACTCATAGGTTGTTAGTTAAGCTTTCAACATATTTTTGAGGGAAGCAATTCTTCTCATAACAGGGAGTGGGGATGTGGCAAGGTGCAGAGCACACGGGACATAACAGTGTCACACTGCTGGCAGGTTGGAACAGAGAACACTTTAAACACTCCCACAAAACCTGTGAGCAGTCACATGAGATGTGATGGGAAAGCTGTGAAGAGCCTTCTGTCTGCTCAGACCAAGCTTTGCTACCAAATGCATGCACGTCAGCTTGCTTGATTTCTTGCCAAACGGTTGCAGCTTTTGGTTTTCAGTCTTTTGCATTTTGGAATTGTATGTGAAAAGATGGAGGACCTGTGACAGGTTATACCTAATCCCAAGAGCAAGCTTTCTGGGAAGTTCTGTTGGCAGCAGTCAGTAGTTATGTACTATTTAATATTGTCGTCTTTCTCCTCTTTGGAAGGTTGTCCTTTTGGACTAGATGTGGGCTCTCAACCCCAGGCATCAAGGTGGTAACATAGTACCTTCATGTCCAACCAGAATGGAAACTATACTCAATGTTAACCCTTCGAGAGTTAACTGTTCTGTCTCTCTCCTTTCACTGAACAACCCTTCATCCCTCAAACCCCAGGTTGCAAAGCCAGCCTTCTGGTTAAATCAGAAATGCCTTTCACCTCTTCAGAGAGCTCTACTTCTTTGGAAAGTTGGTCCTCAGAAGCCAATCTCTGAGACACTTTACATGGCAAGCAGACTGCCTGCCTCTTTCTCACCTGCAGTTGCATAGGAAACAGTCTTGGAACTGCATATTGTGGAAGTTAATTGTTTAAATCCCGTATCTTTTTTTTTTCTTTGGTACTGGGGTTCGAACTCATGACCTCATGCTTGCCTGGTAGGCACTTAAGCCGCTGAGCTAAATCCCTGGCCCCTAAATCCCCATATCTTAACTGAATATCCATACCTAGGGTTGGGGAGTCCACTGGAAGGAACATCCAGCTGGAACACCATCAGACGTTGTTCCAACATGTTCGTTCTAACGGTTGTGGCAGTAGTATTGGAAACAACCGGAATGTCAGGCAGTAGGGAGATGGTTTTGACATGTAAGTGAGATAGGATGTTTGCTGCATCAAAAGTTGGAGGAACATTTAGTCACAGGGAATGCTTGTAATACAAGTGGGGCAAAGGAATATGGTGTACATTTAATATGGAATAATCTTATAAATTGTGTAAGCATAGAGGTTATGAGGATGGATAGTGTTAGCAGAACTTTTCATAATTAACTAGAGAATTTTTATAATCTACCCTCTCCTCAATTCCCAAAATTCAAAGGTCTTTTGCTTTTGGAGGAGAATTGTATCTGTCTATTTAATTGAAGTGCTCTTCTCTTTCTTTGCCAGTTAACTGAGTTTAAGCAATATTTTTGTAAGAGTTGCCTTTTAAAGCAACATACTATAGTCCCAGCATTCTCTCTCAAGGCAGAATTGTACAGGAAAAGCATTAAATGGAGAGATGGGTTTTACTTCCCATGTTCCTACTGATTGTGCCATCTTCTTTGGCCTGTTTCCTGTTAACCACAGGTGCTCCCTAAATTTCCTCTTGAGTATGTGATTGCTTTTTATCAAATGCTTTGCCAGGCAGGACCTTGGATTGTCTCACATGTACAGAAAGGGATCTGGAGGCATAGGGAAGATGGTAAGGTACCAAGGTTAAATAGGAATGAGTACAAAGCCATGCCTGAGGCCTCTTGATCAACTAGTACAGTGTCATGTTACTGCCTTTGATTTCCCAACTAGACTACACATCACCACCTCAGGACCTATCCTGCAGAGCTACACAGCTCTGAGAGAGAAGGGATCTGGGCATCAGTAGCTAATTGAGTTGTTTATTTTAAATGAATATTAGATAGTGCTAATGCTAATGCAGTCTTAATATTTTACTTTGAGAGTTCAACGCCTGCAAAGCAGTCCCTCTGAGATGGCTCTGTGCATACACAGATTAACACAGGCGTATAATCATTGTTACAGTATTTGAGGACTTAGGATGTACAAGGCAGCGTCCTCAACTTTGTGGTGTGACAAATTAGTCTTTTAGCTCCAGAGGAAGTCAGGAGTTCTTCGGAGCAGTTCTAACAAATTTAAATAATATTTAATTATTTATATGCATGATACTTATATAGATTTATGTAATATCTATAATATTTCATGTTTTTTTATAGTTTTGTTAAATAAAACTTTACTTGTGAGACCTGAGTATGCATGAGTCTTCAGTGTTTTGTCTAACTTACTATAGCTTGTGGGAGTTTTTCTTTTTTAATCTTAAATCTGTCTCTTATACAGATGTGTTTTCATTTCAGAAATCACATGAATTAGGGTGGAGGTCACACTACTAAAAGGGAGATTTCAGAGTACAGTGGCTCAGAATTTAGTGTGTTCTTGCTAATAGTCCAAGACTTGTGGCTAATTTTATCCATGAGAGTGATTGGTCAGACCTCATTGCTCTCTGCTTTCTCAAGGACTTTTAATTTTGCATTGGTGGTAGTAGTTCACTTATAGTTTCTAAGATCTGATTCCAGTCCTTGGGAAAGGGGGTGTAGGCATGGGTAATAATTGCTTCCTTTCTAAAGATGTGACATCCCAAAGTTGCATGTCACTTTCATTGGCCTCCCTTTTATCAGAAATTACTTCCATAGAGTCACCTAGCTACCAGGGAGACTGGGATATATAATCTTACTGGGTGGTCATGTGTCTTACTAGCATGTGAGAGTGGCCTGATTTCAAAAGAAAGAAGAAGAAAGTTAACACTGGGGATTGGTCACGACTATCTACTATAGGTCAGTATCTCATCTAACAGTGGTGGTAAGGTAGAAGAGTTGGGACCGTGTGGGACTATGTTTCGATATTGACAACATCCGTGTAGGTGGATGTGGGGGTCATGAAAAGCTGTGAAGGATTTGGAATTAGACTGTGACTCCTCCAAGAGCAGTGATGATTTTTTTGTTTTGTTTTTGTCATGAGGTCTTGACCCAGTGCTTTGAACTTCAGTTAACTAGTAGGGCAAGGTGGAGAAGAGGTCCAGAGACTGAGAGAGTGCCCATTTGTTGACTAGTATTGGAGTGCTTGCCCTATTTCTAGACTCTGAAGCTTCTGCAGTCACCAGTGGACCTTGCTCTGCCTAATAAGCCCATATTCTGATAGGAGCGGCAGGGAGACAAAAGTAAAAAGAAAAATCCTTGTTAGTAATGGATACTTTGAAGAAAAGAAAGCAGTGGTGGGGTAGCAAGTGACTGAGGACTGATGGTAGGCGTGGTGGTAGAAATGGCATTTTGGGGAGATCTAAAATGGCAGGCAGCAAGCAAGGAGGGAGCACAGATACTAAGAGAAGGAATGGGGGCAGCAGCAGAGCCAGTCAGTCAGCAGTTGTATGGCTGGTAAGGGACGATGGTGGTTGGACCAGAGGCTCAGAGAAAGACAGACAGGGACATTCTCAAACTATTCCATTAGAAACAAGAATTTCAACGGACTAAATGAATACAAGGGCAATGAGGGAAAGAAAAACAAGGCTGACTTCTTCATTTTCGCTTGAACAACTGAGTGCTTGGATTTTTAGCTAAGATGGGAAGAAATCGGGAGACATATCTATGGCTACTTCTTATGCTTCAGAGGCCCATATGATTGCCAGCTGGAGATGATAAGTAAGTAGTTGACCAAGAGTCTGGAGATCTGGGAAGTTTTTTCTGGCTAAGTGGTATCTTACCCTTCTTAGTCAAGTTACACTTAACTGTAAGACTGGGTTATACTAATGCCTCTACCCTGAGATTATTAGGTATGGCCAGGTATGAAGTGTGATCTTTCCTGTGCCCTCCATTGTCCTTAGAAAGATACACTAAAAGGCATTCTCTTAACACTTTGGAAGTGCCAGAGTTCCCCAGCATCCCACCCACAGATTTGGTCTTTTGCTAGTAGGACTCAGTATCAAGACATACTCATGGGTAAGATTTATTACAGCAAAACCAGCTGTAAGATTTATTACTTGAAGGCAAAGCCAAATGGAACAGGTGCAAAGGCTGAAGTGTGGAGAAAAACAAGCAGAAGCTTGGTCTGTCCTAGTACTTGAAAGATGTACTTAATTCCTCTAGCATCGAGTTGTGACCACATATATGAAGTGTTGTCTACAGGGAGACACCTTTGAAATCCATACCCTGGTAATTTGATTGGTAGCAGGATATGTAGGCACCCTCTGCTCAGTATAAACCAGAATTCTAAACTGTCAAAGGAATGCAAGTATTCATGCACTATATCTTTGTAAAGTTTAGACTCAGCTGCTTTTGTCGGGTTAGGAAGAACTTGCCTGACAGCTAAGTTACCAGTTGCCAGCCAGGAGCCAAGATTGTTAGCAAAACTTTCAAAGGATACTAGTTAGACCTGTTGGGAGAAGTCTGCTGAATCAAGTTAAATCACCAAAACTTGTAGTCAGTCCACAGGAACACTGTGTACGTGGGTATGCCACCAGAAAAGACGTATTCTTCCGCCAGCATAGGGGAAGCAGTAGCAGGAAGTGGCCCTTAAGGATTACCTGTCCGTCATCGGACGTTTAGTTGCTCTTGGTTTGGAAAAGGAAATTCCAGGGTAGCTCTTCAAAAAGTCCAGGGTTTCTGTTTGAATTGTAGCTCCAGTACTTCGTAGGCTTGGTTCCTTGGGTGAGTTGATCCATGAAAGAGCCTGCGGTGGAACGTTCCTGTATTCATGTACTTTTGTGTTCCTCACTTTTCAGCAGGTATTCAAGTGTGTGGGTGTCGGGCCTTAGGTGGGAGTGACCTGCCTCCATTTCTTGTATTCCTGTAGTGGATGCAAGGATACTTCTTCTGTTCACTTTAATCTCATTTTAACTCTTTATACTTCAGGCTCTTTATGCAGCCAAGATGAGATTATCCTGCAGCCAAGTGTTGAATGTATGGATTAATGTTGCTTTTCTTTAATGGCTAGGAGGATTTTATACCTCTTCAGGGCATTGATAGTGTCTGTGGTAGTCACTGCCACAGCCATGCAGCACTTGCAGTGCAGAAGGTGCTCTCTGATATGTTGAGTGAATTTTAACTGTGTTTGTATTGACCATAGTCTACTTTTGTACTTTTCTACTTATTAGCTGTTCTGGTTAGGAACTGTTAGCAGAAGAGAGGATGCTTTCTGGGACAGCATTGAGGTTCCCTCTGCCTGTGTGGGAAATAGTGGAGACTCTGTAGTGCTCATTTAGAAATCCAGGGGACTGGGACTGGGACTGGGACTGGGAAGCTTTGGTGTATTTTGCTCCATCAGGATAAATGGCCAGTTACAGTCCACCTTTAAGGTGTCATAAATTCTATAGAGCCACATTCTTTACTCAAATTTTGGTTTTGTTCTCTTTATTTCCTTTAAGATTTTTCTGTCTTTGGGAATGTGCCTTGAGGGGAAGGATGGGAGAAGGTGAATTCCACAGTCTTTTTTGTTTGTAATTGGGGCTTTCTTCCTGTTCCAGAAGTCACTTTATCATGGAGCTCCCCCTATTGATTCTTGGCTAACACTCCTTTTTCCTGCACAAGTGGTGACTCACAAGTGACTCAGGTTTTCAAGCAGGCAGAGCTGTAGATATGTTGCATCCTTGTTCTCTGGACCTCGGTGGGTGCTCCAGTTGGGAACTTCACGTCAGGGGTAGGTAGAAATGTAGAGCAGTATTGATGGTTTTTTTGTACAAAACATAGAAGCCTTGTTTTAAGAACACAAGAGCAGTGAATAATAACCCAAGAGCTCTGAATAGTAACTTCCCCCAGTGACTTCAAGCCAAGATATACTTTGGAGGCAGTAATTTCATCAACTTGAAAATCATGTATTTAACTTGGTCAGTGATGTGAACCATAATAAACACAGAATACCAAAGAGGGTATATCATTTGTGACATTTGTTCTTACAAATGTATGTGGTTTGAAACTGGTAGACACTGACCTGTTTTGTGTGATCTTTTTCTATACTGCTTATTACATCTGGGAGATTTATGCCACATCTTTCTTTAAAAGTGCAATCTTCACTTCTCTCTTGGCTCTTTACCTGAGTTAAATGTGCAGCTAAATGCAGCCACTGAAGTAAATCCTGTAAAACCATGTAAGGAAATTCCATCACCCTGAAGTGTGATAACTAATACATTGTTGTTGCTCATAAGCCTGGAGTTGTAGAATGGCTTGTTACTCAGTAACAGATAATTGATTGGGTGAGCATGTTCTCAGGCATGGTCTTATTGGGTCTTCTTTTTCTCCTTCCCCCAAAAATCATCAGGGTTAGGAAAAAGTCTTTCACATTATGGTATAATTTGGATCAATCTGATTTGTTTTTTCCCTGCTGCCGGCTGGAAGGGTTTCTAGGTGTGGCTTTGTTTTGTAAGGAAAGGAATGTAGATGACTTGGGGGCCTGGTTGATTTTGGGGAGAAGATTGCTTGGGTGTTCCCCATTCAGGAGTTAGGGAGTTAAAACAGTTTGAGTGTACTATATATCAGGTAGGCATAGCAATGGGAAATAAAGAATTCTGAGAGGGAAAACAGAAAATACAAGAAACTTGAAAATTACCCAAGTTGATTCCATATTTAAAGAGGTGCAAAAAATTCTCCCATTTTCCAACTTTAATAGAATCTCTTTGCTTTCAGAGACCAGATCTAGTTTACTTTTTATACTACACTTTAGTTACATCATAGCATGAATGACGTTTTGAAAGTTAGCCTTGGGAATTGAATCATGGTTATGTTGTTGCAACAGAAAACATTATCCACCTTATATAAATGTTTATAACTTTTTGAGCATTAATAAGTTGAAGGCTGCCTGTAAGTAGAGATGAGACTTGAAGCATGGGCTGTTTCTAAATATGTCAAAATGATAAATATTAGGTATGTAATGATTACATGATTATTATAGTGATATAAAATGAGAGCTTTTTCACATTATATTTAATTATGTTATAGATTTGAGCCTGCATTGCTTTTGTACCTAAGGCTACTTAACATTTTTACATTTATTTATATTTCTGATATGAACAAATACATGCTTGAGATAATTATGTTTTAAAAAGCTTCATTGAGCTATCATTTACATACCATAAAATTTACCCATCTAAGATGCCCAGCTCATTGGTTCTTAGTATATTTACAGTTTTGTGACCATGACTATGATCTAATTTTAGAATGTTTTTTATTATTTTCCCAAAGAATTTCATGTCCATAGGCAGTCAGCTTCACCCAGTCTGCCCTGCCTTGCCTCTCACAACCACAGATCTTTATTTGTCTGTTCTGGACACTTCTTTTTTTTTTTTTTTTGTGGCACCGGGAATTGAACTCACGACCTTGTGCTTGCCAGGCAAGCACTTAGGCCACTGAGCCAGATCCCCGGCCCTGGTGTTTTTGAGACAGGGTCTCACTATGCTGTTCAGGCTGGCCTTGAGCTCACTTTGTACCCCAGGCTGGTCTCGAACTCACAACGATCCGCCTGTCTCAGCCTCCCGAGTGCTGGGATTACAGGCATGAGCCACCATGCCCAGCTTGTTCTGGACACTTCTATGAGGAGGCTCTCATAATAGTTGTCTTTTCTGTCAGGCTGCCATCATGTACTGTATTGCTTTTGAGGTTTATCCACATGGTAACATGTATCAATACTAAGCTGGAAAAGTATTTCTCCACCAAGGATACATAATCTTTGTTTTAATATTATTATTTTATTCAAACTAAAGGGTAAATGGATCATATGACACATGCAAGTTATACAGTATGGCAAGGTGAGCACCCAGATTCCCATCATTCAGTTTAACAAGAATGATGCTAATACCATTGCATTTTTATATGAGTTTTGTTTCTGTTTTGTTCTTCCCACCCTTTATTTTACAAAGGTCTCCAAAACAACATTTACTCTTCTCTTAGTTCAGTAAGAAAGGTATTTTCCTACAGTTCTTTTCACTCAGTCCTGTGTTTCTTAGATTCATTCATATTTTGCTTAGCTGATCTTTTTTAAGTTTCATGGCTTTTTTCTTTTCATTTTTTTTGCTGTTGTCCTTATAGATATTTGGGGTGTTCCTTACATATGTGGAATGGGTTCTCTAAGGTATATACCTAGAGTAGAATTAGTACATATGAGACTATATGGGGCTAACTGGCCTTTCCCCAAAACTGCTTTGAAGGAACCACGGGCTGATAAAACTTGGTAACTGTTAAGAGTCCAGTTGCTGAATTGTTCTTACTCTTGTCTCTTCCTCACTCCTCCTCTTCCTTGCCACAGTATTGGAGGATCAACCCCAGGGCCTCTTGCGTGTCAGGCAGTTGCAGTACCACTGAGCTACACCTCCCATCTGAGGTCTTTTTATCTGGAAAGTCACCCTTTAGTGCATTCATGTCTCTGACCTGTAGTTCTGTGACAGTGGCCTAGGTAGACTCTGAGGCAGAATAGCGCAGATTGCCGGGTCTTACGATAGGTGCACTCTGATCCCTGTATGTGTCTGTGACTTGCTAGCCATTCTGAATTAATAAGGATGTTTTAGTTTATTAATTTCTTTTATTGCAAGCTGGTGTATAGGATGTGGAGGAGGCATAAACTAGCCTACTGCTTCTGTGGACTAAAAAGAAAATTGTAATTCTGAGGCATGTCTTGAGATCCTTTCCTTGGCCACTCTTTTAAAAGAAATGGGGGTAAATGTGGCCTCATTCTGTGGCACTGCCACCCACCTCTGCCATATTATTACTTAAATGCTAAAAATTTCTGCAGAGCAGTGGTTCGTGTTGATAAACTCTGATATTTCTGATAATTCTGTAAGAGCCGTCAGCCATCAGTCATGAGAGATTCTGTTAAACTCTGAGCATCTTCCGGAACAATTGATCTGTGCAGTGTTTGCACCCAGTATGAGGCAGTTTGGAAAGAATAGCTTTTGGTTTAGTTGCCGGACTGTGGGGGGTGGTTCTTGTTCTCGAAACAGTATGGTTTCAGATGTTATTTCACAGTTTTAAGATCATTAGAATTTAGATCATAAATGAGTATTCAAGAGAATAGTACGTTTAAATAATTAGACTTGTGTATCCAAATATGTTCCCAAATTTAAGCAATTAAAATAATAAACGGGCTTGGTGTAGTTGTGTATGCCTCCTGTAATCCCAGCACTTGCAAGGTTAGACAGGAGGATCATGAGTTCGAGGTCAGCCGGGGGTACATAGAGAATTTGATGCCACCTTGAGTCACATGAAACCCTCTTGGGGGTGGGGGGAGGGAGAGAAAGGATCTTGCCTGGATCTTTGACCATTAAAGCATTAAGATATCTTAGTTTTATGATTCTTTGTTACTAAAACAAGTCATCAACCAACTGAAAAGTACTATTTTTAAGCCAATACAAATGTGTTCTGATAGTCATTTGAACTTTCTGCTGATTATATCTGTTCCTTATAACTGCTATTAAATAGATGTTTGTCATCTTGCTTTGGGCACTTTTTTAAAAAATCTATTTTTAACTTTTTAATCTTACGCTTGGTAGATCCTGATCATTGTATATGATTTTGGTTTTGATGTTTGGATTTTGCTATGTGCACGGAGTGCTTTTGTGGAAAGTTTTAGAATTTTCATTTTTGTGTCAACCCTCCACGATGCCACTGATTTAACACATTAGAGATACCAAACAATCGAAGTAGAGTCTCTTCAAATTTGTGCTCTAATCCCGGTAACACTGAATCAGAGCAAGATTTGTTTCCTTATCCATAAAAATGATGCTTATGAGGAGTATGGTCACCTAAATATATGGTAACTCAAGAAAAAAGTATTTTGTATTTGCTTGTTTTTTTCCCAGAGGACTAGGTCAGTTTCTCCTGCTGACTTCCATGTTTTAAAAATTTATCTTCTGTTTTTTGTGGTCTAGTCTTCACATTAGTAGATGCTGAGAGATAGATTACTGGTAGGTGTGGTGCAGTGTGTTAAACAGCATGTATTAGTGAATGAGTAAGATTATGTTGGACTCACTTGTTTCTAAAACTCCTCAGAGCCATGTTGATCATGAAAATATAATTACAGATTTTCCCATTTCCCCTAGATTTCCCCAATCCTCATCTTCAACTCTACAAACATACAGAAAACAGTAAGGAAAGGTTGCTCCCTTCAAGGAGATTCTCGTGTTTTTTTTCACACCTTCACTTGAGAATTGTAGGTAAACCTTGATGTATTTACTTAGCTTTTGAAATACAGATTAAATTTACTCAGATATACTTAGGCATGCTGAGATTCTTCTGCATTTCAGATACAAGGGAAAACACATTGGTAGATCCTGAGGATGAGATTTCATGAGGAACCTGTTTTATCTTCACTCTGTCCATCTGTTGTCAGGCTGGGGCATCGTATCTTGGGAAAGTGTCTGGGGCTGCCGTGTTGCTTTTATGCCACTGTCTATTTGGCTCCTTTCTGGCTTCTTTGGGGGAATACATTGGAAAGGTAATTGTTTTATGGTTTAAATAAGACGGCCTCTTAAGACTGGGGATTAAAAATCAAGACTAAAGACTACACAGGGCATGGAGAGAAACCTACCGGAGAAATCAGATGAATATTCAGTGCTATTCTATGATGCCTGGTTCATTCTCTGATATTCAAGTTTACTCACATTATCTCTATATGTGATATACCTGATCTAATAAATTTTTCTGAGATTTTGGTGGATACAAATTCTTGTCTTTTGTCTTCATTTTCATGTTCATTCCTAAAGTGATCTATTGCAACTGGACAGCCCCATTCAGAACTGAGAACTAGAGGGGAAAACTTAGCCATGGAGTGTTTTGGATAAACAGGGAACCATTGTTAACCCATTCTAAAGTTAGCCTTCAGCAGGACAGTTTTCTCCTGTCCATTCAGGGATCCCGAGAATGGGATTTTCTGTGAATGGACTTTGCCTAGAAATAAGTGACTATTGTAAAATAGTGCATAATTTTGTTGGCCAAAGCCCTAGCTTCCCAAGGCCCTTGACATGTCACTTGCTTTGGGAAGTATTTAGAACACACCTGCCTCTTTTCATCTCCCTGCCCACATCTTCTTAAAATCTTGCTGCTCTCCCTGGGAAGAATTACAAAAGAAACTAGGCTTTGTGAAATACGGACACTGCTAATTACCCAGGGTCCTTTTTTCAACAGCCAGTACAACTAACTCACAAACTGTAACAGTTCGCCTTTAAAGTGTACGGTGTGTACACCCTTTAACATGTACTAGAGACCACCATTGTGTAGTATATTTAGAAGGTTGTGTAAAATATTAGCACTCTCTAATCTCAGAACATTTTCATCACCTCTAATAGAATCCCTGTACCCATAAGCAGTCATTGCTCATTCCTCTCTGGCAACCACTAATTAGTTTTCTGTCTTAATGTTCTTTTTTCTATTATACTGACATTTGTCTCTGTAACTTAAGGGTGAGAAGAAAGAAGGAGAGGAACTGCAGAATGAAACTCTTAAGGTTTATTTTTACCTTCACAGGAATAAATTTTTGGCATTGATTTTTCAGCTTCTCTCTTATCGGCCCCATGTAAAGGGGAAGGTTGCCTCCCAAGATTCTGAGTCCCACCCCTTTATTGCTTATGGTTAAATTTGCCAATCATCTAAAATGTTAAATGTGTAATAACATGCAAATAGTTGAGTCTGGCCTGATAATAGAAGTTCATTTATGACAAACACCCTTTTGAATTCTAAGTCCAGGATCACCAGCGAAAGCGTTATAGTTCCTCTCACCCTTTCTCTTCTGTAACTTTTAGAATCAGAGTTCCAACCATAAAGAGTAAGACTTTGTTAGTTAAATCCAGGGTAACTTAGAAAGATCGCGGGTTTGGATATATGTATCACATATGCCTTAATTAGGAACTGTAGACTCCTGCTCATTGCACTAATTAGGGGGTATAGATGATTGTGAGACCAGACGAGGAATGGGGGTTGATTTCAAGAGCCATGGGGTGTGTCAGTCCTCAGCAGTTTTCCTTGACAGCACAGAAAAAAGTAGGGCATTGAGGAGTGTTGGTGAACTAGTCGTGTAAAGGATACCCTTGGGTGGTCAAGTGAAGTTATCAGCTGATGGATGTGTTCTTTGTACCTCAGCTCTCCTGGACCACTCCAGAATGGCTTTGTTAGACCTTGAGT
>RJWT010025292.1:0-16186 GCA_004365215.1 Cuniculus paca | reverse complement strand
CAGCTTAAAATTAACAATGAGTGCTTCACTATAGAATGAGTACTTCAAAACACATAGGAATAGATATATTATTTTCAGACAAATTGGACTTCAAGCTAAAACTGTGCAAGGAGGCAAAAACAGTCACTATGCATTGGTTAATAGAGCAATTCAAAATGAATAGAGAGCAATTATAAAAATATATGCACCAAATACAAGTGCACCCAACTTCATAAAACAAAAATTGTTTGTTATAAAAGATCAGATAAACTTCAGCAAAATTATGAAGGGTGACCTGAAAACTGGCCTATCACAAATAGAACAACTAGACAAAAAAAAAATCAACAAGGAATTCTCAAAGTTGAAACACATCTTCAAACAAGTGAATGTTATAGTTATCTATAGAACACTCTACCCCAAAACAACAAAGTACACATTTTTCTCAGCGACACATGGAACTTATACAAACTTTATACAAACTAGACCACATAAAACATTATTAAATAAATACTAAAGAATCAAAATAATCTCAGAAAATTATCAGCTCATAGTACAAGAAAACTAGAAACCACAGCATTTATGGAAATGCATGAAGATAAAACAATGCAGTAATACTCCAGTTCACAAAGCTTCTGTTCATGAACAGTTTGGCTTTCAAACAGAAGCTTTGGCAATTTTTTTCCATTCACAAACTGCATCAGGCGATGAACATAACCATGGCCATTTTCCCCACATGAACACAAAAACTGGCATCTTTCCCAGAATAGTGTAATGAATTAATTTAGTCAGCCTAGGTGCCAATGTATACTCTTGAATGATCAATAGGTCATAGAAAAATCAAGACAGACTTTAGCAGTGCCTTCAATTAAATGATAATGGCAATACAACATACGAGAAGTTATGGAATAAAATACATGAAAGCCCATGAGGAAAATTTATAGCTGTAAATATCCACATTGGTACAAACTGAAATAAATAACCTAATGATGCACATCAAGATCTTAAGAAAAGAAAATAATCAAATTCACAGCTAATAGAAGAAAGAAAGTGTAAAAGATCAGAGTAGAAATTAATGGAATTGAGTCTAAAAACAATACAATGAAACAACGAATTGAAGAATTAGTTCTTTGGAAGGAAAGAAAAGTCCTAAATCATGACAGAAAACTCTATAATCAGAAGATTTTAAGTAACTGCTTCAAATCCTATCCTCCAATTATTTGGATAAACCAGAAGAAATGGATAACTTCCTGACCCATACAAATGACAGGACCAGAAGTATCTAAATACCCTATATAATAATAATAATAAAAACTACCAGCATAGGGAAACCCAGGATCCAATGGATCCACCATTGAATTTAATAAGAACTTCAGAAAGATCTAACTCTAATATACCTTAACCTCATTCATAAAATTGAAAGAGAGGGAGAACTGCCAATATCATTCCTGGCAGCTAGCATTACATTGATCCCAAAACCAGACAAAACTCAACTGAAAAAGGAAAACTACAAGACAATCTCTTTAAACAACACAGGTGCAAAGATATTCAATAATACACAGAAAACAGAATGCAAAAAAATCATTAAAAAGATCATATGTCTTGATCAACTTGACGTCGTCCCTTGGATGTAAGGATGACTCAACATATGGAACTCAATAAATGCAATATATCACATAAACAGAATCAAGAATAAAAACCATGTTTATCTCATCTTTTTTGTTGTAGAAAAAGCCTTTGACTAAATGCAACATTCATTTATGAGAAGGAAACCTGAAGTATGTAGGTATAAAGTGTCTTTATTTAGATCTAATAAAAACCATTTATGACAAACCTACTGCCAACATCATACTAATGGAAAAAATCTAAAATTTTTACTTCTAAAATCAGGATATCCAGTACAATATAGTACTCAAAAGTTTAGCCAGTGCAATCAGGAAAGAAAACAACAAAAAAGGTTATTTATAGAAAAAGAAGTTAAGCTATCTTTATAGGTAACATGATCCTTTATATAGAAAACCCTAAAATTCCACCCATAAAAGTAGTAAACAAATTCAGCAAAGGAGCAGGTTACAAAATCAACATGCAAAGAAAAATAACATTTTTGTACACCAGTAATGAACCCATGAAAAAGTACCTAGAATAATATTATTCATACTAGCTTTAAGAAAAATTAAATACACAAGAACTAACCTAATAAGAGCAGAGAGAAATGTTACAATGAAGTCTATAGTATTCTGTGAAAGGAGATCAAAGAGGATATCAGAAAATGAAAGACATTACTTGAAAAACTGATATAGAGAGTTAACATAATTCCAAGCAGAATGCCAATGACATTCCTCACAAAGCTTGAGAAAACAACCCTAAAATTCATATGGAACCAGAAGAAAAACTGAATAGTGAAAGCAATACTTGGCAATAACAGCAAAGCAAGAAACATCAAATCCCAGATTTGAAGTTATAATACAAAGCTACAGTGATAAAAACAACATAGTGCTGGCACAAAATCAGATACATAGAGACATTGAACAGGATGCACGAACAACTTTGGTTGCATTCAGCAAATTGATGTAGCCAAAAATACACACTAGAGGAAGCATACCCTCTTTTACAAATGCTGCTTGGAAAACTGATTATCCACATAGAAAAAACTGAAAGTAGACCTATCTCCTTCATCATGTACTAAAATAAAATCAAAAGTTGTAAGATACCCAAATTATAAAACAGAAACTCTGAAGTTTCTAGAAGATAAACTAAGGAAAACTGTTGAAGATATAGGGATAGGCAAGGTCTTTCTGACCAGAACTCCAATGATGCAAGAAATAACCTTAGGAATGCACAAATGATGTTACACAAATCTTTTCCACAGAAAGCAAACAACAAATAGAGGAAAGATACTGCCTAGGGAATGGAAAACATTGTTGCCAACTACTCAAACAGAGGACAATTACAGAGGATATATAAATAACTAAAAAAAAAAACTTTCCAAAATAAAAAAAAAGTCAGAATCAAAAATGTCCATCTAAAAAGAATGGACATTATTCAGTAGAAGTATATATGGCCAATAAATATAAGACAAAGTGCTTAACATCTCCAGCCACTAGATAAATATAAATTCAAACTGCACTCAGATTCTATCTTACTCCAGAAATAATGACTGTTATGAATAAGTCAAATAATAACAAATGCTGTGAAGGCTGTGGAGAAAAAGGAACCCCTTGATATTATCAGGGAGAATGTATAACTACTATGAAAATCAGTATGGAGTTTTCTCAAAAAACTAAACTAAAAATTCCATTTGAGTCAGTAAAATGGGAAGGACATCAAAAGATGGAGGGAAGAATGTGGAAGGAGAAGGAAAGAGAGGCAAAGAGAATTAAAATGTGTTACTGACTCCTTTGTTGATACTTTGTACTATTTCCTGTTCAACCAGGCTCTGTTCAGAAGGTCATTGTGTATGACAATGTTTTCAACAGTTTTACCTACTTTATCTTCCAGCAGGTTAAGTGTTTCTGTTTTAGCATTTAGTTCTTCGAATCATTTTGATTTTAGTTTAGTACATGGTGAGAGATTCAATTTTCTGCATGCAGATACTCATTTTTCTGAACATCATTTATCAAAGATATCTTTCCTTACTGTGTCTTTGCTTATTATGCTTTTGTCCCTTGGTCAAAGATCAAATAATTGCATGTGCTTGGTGTTGTTTATGCATTTTCTATTTTTTTCCATTGATCCTTATGTCTATTTTTTCTTTTTCTAGTGCCAAGCTGTTTTTATTAGAGAAATATAGATTAAAACAACATCCAAATTCCATCTTACTCAAGAAAGAATGGACATTATGAAGAAATCAATTAATAACAAATGATGACAAGGCTGGGGGGGGGTGGGAAGAAGCTCTAGTATATTGCTGGTGAGAATGCAAGAAGTACAATCACTATGAAAATCAGTATAGAGAGTCTTCCAAACATTGAAACTTACAAATTCCATTTGACCCAATTCTTCTCCTTCTAGGTATCTTCCTTGAAGAGTGAACAGCATCATATTACACTGATAGGCATACCTATATTTATAGTTACACAGTTCACAATAAACTTTGAAAGCAACCTCTATGTCTATCAATAATTAAATGGATAAAGAAATTTATGATGTTTACATACAGTGGAGTACTACTGTGCATAAAGAAAGATATGCTTGAGTCATTTGTATAAAAATGGATGCACCATGAGACTACAATGTTAAGTAAAATCAGACACGCAAGGTTAAATATTGCATGATTCCTCTTATTTAAGCAATCCAAATTATAAATAAAGATCAAAACAGGAGATAGAAAATGAGAAGTTGGGAAATAGTGGGAAGGGGATCAAGACATAGAGTAAGGAGAGAGGGAGGGAAGAGAAAAGAGATGAAAAAAGGAGTTAAGACGTGTTACATACATGTATCAACACCCCACAAGTACTGTAAACAATATATATTATAAACAAGATCTCATAAAATAAAAAAGTCAAAATGAATAAATAAATATTACTTGAGTCTTCAAGGAAAATGTGTTATGTACATGCACCAACTCTCCATGATGAATGTAATCATTATGTAACACAAAAATGTGCTAATAAACATACAATTAAGAAAAAAACAGAAATATAGCAAATTTGAATAAATTCAAGAGTAGATATAGTCCAAACCTAACAGAAAATAGCATCTATAAGTAACATCTATTGAAGATTTGCTATGTTCCTATGGTTATTCTAAAGTCTTAATAAAAAATACAGTTAAATCTGTATATGAACTAATTCAGAAAATATTTTATTTTAGACTTTCTATTGTTAAAATTTTGTGAATTTTTCTTATATGCATTGTTATGGTTTGTATCTAGGCCCCCCATACCTCATGTAGTCATGGAAGCAGCTAAATCTAGTGTTTGTGATTGATTCATTGTCTAGTGCTGGGATTGGCAGTGTGAGTTCTGCACCTGACCAGGGGTGGAGCCGACACATAACGTAAGGTTGAGAAGAAAGTGTGTTTTTTGCTCTTTTGTGTTCACTCTTGCTGCTTGCCGTCGCCATGAACACCTACCCCTCAGTTATGCCACCCTGCCTTGGAACCAGCTAAGTATGGACTGAAACCCCTCAAACTGTAAGAAATAAACCTTCCCTTCTGTAACTTTGGGTGTTGGGTAATTTATCTCAAAATGAGAGAAAAGTAACCAAGACATGCGTCTAGGTTATCATACACCTTTTTCATTAATAAGAACAGTGAGTTACCCTACCAATGATTTGCTACTATAATTATCTAGATTTTTACCTGTATCTCTTAGTTGTTTCAATGGATATTAAAAATTTTAAGACAGAAACAAACATGTGTTTTATATAGACAGTCATACTTTTTTTTTTTTTGTACCAGGAATCAAACTCAGGATCTTGCACTTGTCAGGAAGGTGGCATGCTACTGAGCTGTATCCGCAACCCCACAAATATGTGCTTTAAGCTTTAAGATTTGGGCATACAAAATATTTTCATTTAGAAAGAATGAAGAAGGATTATTCTTTATTTTCTTCTTCCTCATTCTCATCCACATTCTCCTCTTGTTCTTCATCTTCCTACTCCACTTTCTCTACCTTCTTGTTTTGGTAAGATCTATACTTGAATGAAATAAAGTTATAAATTTCACAGATTTTATACTAAAAAAATCTACCTAAATATTTTTTCGTCTATTGAAATTGTGATATTATTTCACTGAAATCATTCAGAAAATTTTATGTTACTGACATTTCTTTCAGTTTGAGCAGAACATTTGTTCTTTCCTTAGGACATTATTTGCCAAAAATTTCTTTGACAAAGTAATAGATTTGATTAATTCTCTTTTGGAGAAGATGTGTGTAAAAGATTTATGATTACATAAACCTTTTCCCAATTCAAGAATGGAAAAACTAATTGTAGCCTGAGTATTTAGAATTTTCTCTACCAAATAGTTTCATGTCTTCTCCTCCGACATGAAAAAAGAAACCATGTGTAATACCAGTTTTAGCAATTAAATTCAAACTGATAAAAAATTACACTGAATATGTTAATGAAGATCTTTCAGACCGACACTGAATTTTGTAGCATTTCCAATCTTCCTTCCTAAGGAAGATAAAATAGTCAAGTCAATTAACAATCTCATTTTTGATGAATTACAGGCACATACTTGAGGTAGCAAAATCATGTATGTGTGTGGATATGTGTGTGTTTGTGTGTGTATGTGAATAGGAGCTGAGAGTCACTCAAGAATGCTGATAACAATGTAATATATGGGAGTAATCATACATTTTTTTATTTGATATTTGGTGACCCAACTTGGCTCCCTTCTCAAATCTCTTGCAATAATAAGGATGGAAAAAATGCCCAGAAAAAATTAATTCTGAGTCCACAGGGAGTCATTATTTACCTCTTACCATACACATTCATGCAGATAGTGGTGGCATAGATTTTATATCTTCTGTCCTAGAATAAAAAAGTGGGTTTTGTTTCTGCTTCCAAATATCTGGCATGAATAAATGCTTTATTTGATAAAAGTGTGTAAATGGTAGAAGTAAATTTGAAATTGGCTTACAGGTTAAACTAGAAATTTAAAACATATATGCATATGTGTATGTATGCATATATCAGTAACATGTCCACATCCACGTAAATATTCACCTAGTCCTTTATACTTATAGATATGTATATGCATATAGGTGTAAATAAATCTACAAGTTTATCTGTCCATATATGCAGTACTATACTTTTATATAGAGATAGCTAATGTAAAAGTTTTCAGTCTTTCATTATTACAGAGCATTAATCAATCTGAAAGAGCCTAACATAATTTCATAGCCGAATAAATAAGCTTTATCAGGAGTACAACTCAAAATGTCTGTTTAGGGTACTGTAACTATCAAATATCTACATATATTGGTAATCTTGTGTTTCAATAATTTAGTGTTTTCATTATTTAATATAGTCAATGGTGCTGTTAATCCATCAAAGTGGCATTTACTGAGCTTGATGAAGTAACAGATCATTCTTTTCTCATCGTTTGTTCCACTGAAAAATTGTCTTAGGTTATGGTTTGGGGTACATTAGAGACTGTTTTAAATATTGCTCCTGGGATAAAAATAAATAAAGCAGTGGGTACTAGTTGAGTTTTTAAATCGTATCTAGTGTTATTACTGTTTGTTTATTTCTTGAATAAAAATCAACTGTTTAGAAATGTGAACTTCAATTAATATAGTCAAATATTTACACAACTAATAAAATTTAATTCACTGAAGCTACTGTTTTATCATATTTTCAGAAGTAAAGTACCTTAATATTATTATTATTTAGAAATACTAACCAATTAAACAATTGCATTATACTAGAATGGACAATGACAAACAGGAAATGCCTAAATTCATATTTGACATTTCTTAAAAAGATACCTTACTATGTTAGCTATTTCCCTGAAAATGTACATTCTTCTCATAAATTTCAGAGTTTGTCCATGAAATATAGAAGTGAAGTTTCTAATTTTGTATTCACAATTCACTATTCATACTTTCTTTTATCATGTACCTTACTAGGATTATAAAAGGTCTTATAGGGTTAACAACTTTATTTCTCAGCCTCTAAGAGAGGCTTTATTTAAACTTTCACAGAAAGATGGTTTAATTTCTCCTTAAATGTTAATGTTGAGGGTTTACTCAGGATTCTCCTAATGCAAGCTACTGTGGCAACTGATAACCTTTATATTGAAAAACTTGGTCTGAACTCAAGGTGAGCTTATATCAACTTGAAAAAAAACATAATATGTGGAAATTTGATACATGAAGTGAGAGTTTGGCTTAGAATACTGCTACATACCATTTCAGTTCAATTCTACTAATTTATGAAATTTTGCTCAATATAATTTCTACTGAGACATAACTCTTACTTCTACAATTATCTTTAATTATTTGCATATTATTAAGTCACTTTTCAGTCATTAAAAGTACATGTCTTTTCTTTCAAAATTTGCTTTCCGGTCATTCAGTATTTGTCTTCATATCACAACTTTCCCATTTTTCCTATATTTCACATATGTAGAATGCAGTATCAGATGAGATCAGAATAACACAAATAATAAGAAACTTGTTATGAAAATTTGAAAGAACTATTAAGACACTCAAATATTACTATACAGTAATTACTGAAAAGTGTGCAATTTTAGCTATTTTGTTCCTATTGAATGTTTCATGAGCTTTGAAATTACTGTACATAAAAAGATGGACACATACCTAAAAACACAACTGCAACTCAAATTATTTTAACTCCTCCATGCTTGGTTATTCTTTGTCCTTCAAATATTTTTCTCACTATTTTACATCATATCTTTTTTCTTTCATTTGAACAGGAGCAGGTAATGAAGAATCTCAAAGTCATTTTCCCTGTGGAAAAGGTTTCGTGGTTTCTTTCCACTGTTCTGTGAAACTTAAGTACCTATATTTTACTTTCTCTCAAAATTAAAATTGAGAGAGAATTTAGCTAGATACTTAACAAGCTCTAGGAGCAAATGAACTATGGATTTAATTAAGCTTAATCATCAAGTCTCTTAATTTCAAGATCCCATTCCAAGACATGAGGAGTCCTAGCAAAATTTGCACATGGTCACATATTTTTATAAAATTTAAAACAGTATGACATTTTAATCTCAATCAGTTTTCCATTTTTACTCACTTGTTTTCTGTCACATTGGACTGTCCTTGAAACTTTTTGGAAAGCAGCTAATACAAAGTTCAGATTTAATCAGGGTTGAAGGATATATTACTTGATTTTCCATCTCTTTCACTTATAGTTATGGATTTAAATTGCTACATGTCCTAGTGGCAATTGGTAATAGTATTTGCTTCTAAGAATATTTCTGTTGTCCATGGTTTAATTTCTATTATTATATAATAAAATAAGTACAAGTTCACTCATTTCAGGGATAGACATAAGCAGAATAAGAATGAAAAGGGAAGAAGAGGGAGAGAGAAAGTATAAAGAACTGAAATTAACCATGTAAGTGCTTTTGTTGTTTTGTTTTTATGAGAGCAGTGGTGGCTGTGAAAAGGTACCTTTCAAATCTTGATTACACTGGGCAAAACTGACCAAAGGACTCAGCTGCTGCACTGTGAAATCCTTTGAGTTCTGAGGTTTCTGCTAGCCAATGGCTGTGTGTAGTGGGGATGTTGAGGTAGAAATATTCCTGAATGGATTTTGACTAGGAAATGTGGTGCTACGACTCCTTAATGACCTTGGAGATCATGCCTTAGGACTCCAATGCCTTATGTGCCTCCTTTATTTCTCTTCTTTTCACTTTCACTTAGAAAGAAATTTGTATCATTGTTACAAAATTTTGTCTTAAAGACATTTACATGATAAACTTGTAGATTTGATCTGGCCTTAACACTGTTTGACACAGCACCTGCACTAAAAAATCAAGTAGAAAATAATTTATTAGAATATTTTGTATTTGAAGGCACCATATTTTGTTTTTGAGAAGTACTGTAAAAATACTATAATTTCTAAAACAGCTTGAGTAAGAATAAATTTTCTTTTTCGAACAATTTTTGTTTCCAAAATTGATCATAACCTTAAGATTTAGATATGGTCAATACAGTATGCTTAAGCTGAAAGCAACTTTCTGAATTATTAATAGTAAAAATAATTTTTTATCTAAAATGTGTGAGAGATTGAATTGACTTTGTATTATCTCTGCAAAATCATTATCCATTGTGTGTTGTAAAAAATGTGTGACGAAAAAATTAAAAAATTGAAAAAATAAACTCATTGTTATACAATGAAGTGATTGAAAGAATTTGGATCAAAGCTTTATGTATGGATGACACTGGGTATAGATGAACATTTGTTTTAAAGAAATTGCAATGCTGTTTTATTGAATTTTTTGATGTTTGCAGTATAAGTATTTAGTACTTACTATTAATTTTTCTGATTATAAAAGTGCTATTTTATCACTAATAATTTATTGCTAAATTTCTGTACCATTTATTCAAAAATCACCCCAAATTTCAATTTTAAGTGTTTTTAAAACACCTGTCGATTTCATCCAATTCTCCTAAACTAGAAAGGGGGAAGAAATTACAAGACAGAGGAGCAATAGTTTCAACTAAGCACAAAGAGTCCCCTGGGAGTTAATTTTCTGAAAAATAATGGAAGAGGAAACACATATTCTGCTGCTGTTTCTCACATTTATTTAGTTACCACGTTATTGGAGTTTTAGGGCAAATATTCCAGCTCTAGTGGTCTCAACAGAGCAGCCTCAGCCTCCCATCTCATAACACCAATCATGGAGCTGAGCAGTGGAAAAAGGCAAGAAAGTATGGCATTAAACAGGCTGGCCACACTGGGGAGCACAGACAGCCTGTCAAGATCTGGTTTCAAGGAATTGACTGAAGCTTGGAGATATTATAGAAGAGGTAAACAAGGGCATGTTTTGCAGGTTTCTTGGTCAATTCATGGTCTGGTTGATTGGCATACAGTGTCTAATTCTGCTTGAGACCACAGTTCAGGAAGACAGCTCCTGCTTAGATGGCAGCCATGATTCTCTTCCTGGGGTCATAGTTCCTGCTTGTCAGGGGTTGGGTCAACCTCATCATGGGGTGTTCTGCAAGGCTTTGGTTTTCTTAGAATTCAGGGTCAATGCAGGTTTAAGACTATGGCAGAAGAATTCTAGTGGTCATCCTGGGGGCCTAGAACTGAACGTTGTAAAAGTTGGATATCTCTGCAATTCTTGCAAATTACTTTAGTTGCTTTTGGTATCCTGAGTCTTGAATAGGGAGGAGATAGCATAGGCAAATTTAGAGCTAATAAACCTTGCATTAAAACATGTCTACATGCAGGGCTGATCAGAGGTCTGACCCAAAGTTTTAAAGTAATAAAAAAGATATATAAAATGAAAGTGTTGATACCAAGCTTTATTTAGTTTTGAATTACCCGCTGAGCACCAGCAGACCCAGCCTCTAAATCCTGTTATCATAATCAAAAATTCTTAATTTAGCACCCCCCCAAAATTCTTTTTATTAAATTTATTTTCCATTTACTTTTTTCACTTATGTCTAATAATGTACTATGACAGTTTAGCTTTTATAATTATATATACTATTTTTTCAGCGTTGTTATTTTGTTGTTTAGCAAGTAGTTTACAGTAATTAAATGTTTTAATTCTTTTCTGAATAAAATGCTATGGTACAAAAATAATATCTTTATATAGCTATGCCATGATTTCATTAAAGAATTTTTGAAATGTATTTAATGATAAATGATTACTTTTGTCTACAGTTTGAGATGATCCCTTTCTATTTAATTTCTCATTTTTTTTCAAATTTTCTCTACTAGAGATGTTATACCCAGTATCACATTATTATTGATTTATCTATCACCAGGATATATTTTCCTATGAAGTCAAGAATTCTAGGACTAAAGTCAAATCTTTAATATTTTATGTTAAGTATACCTGTTTTACTTTCTTATTTCTATTTGGGCAGTTTATATACTTTTCCTCTCATCTTCAATTCTTTACTGTTAGTTTCATCACAATGTATCTATTCACATGTATAGATGATGAATAGATGAATAGATGAATAGATGTATAGATGGTGAATAATTCCAGTCTGATGTTTATGCATATTTTTATCGGTCTTTACTCTTTAACAGATAAAGGAAATGTAATTCATATTTGGGGCCTGTAGGTAGCACTTCCTTTTATTTTCTCTTCTACAGATAACAGCCTGAATCTCAATAAAAGTCTAACTTGAGTGCCAGAGAAAAGCAGTTTGTTCAAGTTGACAACATTGAGAAAAATATGGAAGAGAAAGACAGCATGAGGCTGAGAGCAGATATTGGCCAAAGTGAACTTAGTTTTGTTTTGATATTTTTAGCAGGTTTTAAATTGTAGTAACTTATCAAACACTGTCTAAAATCTCTCATGCTGCTTTTACTCTCTTTGTGAGAAAAAACAACTCTGGTGAAATAAATGACAACTTGTATGTGCAAAGAGCAAGAACAGACATGCAGCTTTTCTACCTACTAAGCGGTTGGCAGGTATCATCTTATGAAGCAGTGTCATGAAATTGACTGAAGCTCTTTCAAAACAAACTGATACATAAGTTTGTATTTTTAATACAAAAATTAAATATATTTTGGGTCATTTATATAAAAGAAGCTGCACCACACAATATATAAAAACATAGTTAACTTATATGGAAATTTATTTTCTCTAGAGTAAAATAGAGAAAAAAATCCTCATATTTATAACCAAATATTTCATTTATGGTGCTACTACAACAGATAGCTGTTAAAAATTTGCAATGCTAATACTCAATTTTGTTTGCCTTTTGTCATCAATGCTAAAGATTGAACCCAGATAAAAATATGCATAAATATCAGACAAGAATTATTCAGCAAGTGTCTACACATGTGAATAGATGCATTGTAATACAACTAACGATAACTAAGAAGGGTCTCTACACTGAGGTATATTCCTAGGCTTTTTTTAATTTTTAAATTTGAGACAGAGTCTGAGTTGCTAAGTTGCCCAGGCTGGGCTTGAACTTGAGATCCTTCTGTCTCAGCTTCCCAGAGCACTGAGGTATTCCTAGCCTGTGCTGATAATAAGTACCAGACTGAGTCTTTTTAGGGTCTCTAAGAGTTTCTACAGCAACAATTATACTATCTATGAATAGGAGACTTTCATTTCTTCTTTTTTAATATAAAAACTCCTTCTTTTGTTGCCCTTGTTAAAACTTCCAGTACTGTGCTTACAGGAGTAATGAGAGTAGGCATCCTTGCAGTGGTTTTAAACTGTTATGTAAAGCATTCAGTTTTTTACTTGCTGGTATGATGCTCTTTGTTGATTTTAGATAGCTGTCGTCTACCAAATTAAGATACTTCTCTTTTTTCCTAGTGTTTATAGTGTTTCATCATGAATAGATATTGAACTTTTGTAAATATCTTTTATTATACCTAGTAAAAAGATCATATTTCTTCCTACATCAATATTCTGAAATATTATTTATTTATTGCTTTTCTATTATGTTGCTTTTCTGTTCCAGTATGTTACAATGATGAATTAAATGGTCTATTTTTAAATATTGAAGCAGCCTTCCATTTTGGAGAAGATTCTACCTAGATGGGATGTGTTATTGCTTTCACATGTCATATGATCTGATATGTTAATATTTTCTTGATGATATTTTCATCTGTATTCATAGAGGAAATATGTTAGGTTTTTTTCTATTATGTGTTTACTGTTTTGGATGTTACATTAATGATAATATTATTAATAAGTTGATGAGTGGTTCATCCTTATTTTCAGGAATATATTTTATATAATTGATATTATTTCTTCTTTAAACATTTCATTAATTCTTCAAAAAAGTCATCCAGCACCTAAATTTTAGATTTTAACTAAAATTTTGAGTTTATAAACAGATAAATTGTATATAATCTTCGTGAGTCAATTTTGATAATTTATGTCCCATGGAATTGATCTATTTCCTCTACATGGTCAAATTTATACACATAGATAGGTTTTTGTAGTATTTTATATCTTTTTAGTGTATTTGAAGTCTGTAGTGTTATACCTATTTCATCTTGGATACTGATTAGTTTTTTACTTGGTTAGACCATCTAATGTTTATGAAGAAATGAATGAATTTTTTCAAGAAAATTATTTTGTTTTTCATTATTCATTGACATTTTTCTATTATTTTTCCTGTGTCTCAATTAGATATTTTTCTAATCTTTACTATTTTCCTCTTATTTCTTGATTTGAATAAACTTGAACTTCTTTTGTGGTTTCTTAAGGTACAGAATTAGGTAATTAATTTGATTTCTTCATCCCTTATACATATATAATATTTGATATTACAAATTGTTCTCAAAGAACAAATTTATCATAATAAAAAGATTACAATATGTCATATTTTCATTGAATTAAAAGTATTTAATTTTACTCACTTTTTCTTTGGCTCATATTTTTTAACATTTTTGTTTCATTTACAGATATTTAACGATTCAGAGAAATCTTTAAGCCACTCATTTTCAATTTCAGTCTGAGAACCAAGTTGTATAAAGCGTATTGCATACAATTCTAGTTTATATAATATTTTGATTTGCATTCCATTGTATTTGTTAATGTTTGTTTTATGGCCTACAATATTTTCACTCTTCTTACATAGTCTATTCATTCCCAAAACAGTGTATTTATGATTGTGTATTGTAGAATAGTTTTATAAATTAAATGTACATGACCGATACTATTTTTCAGTCTTCTTCATCATTTGTTTTTTATTATTATTTGTTCTAGTAGTTACTAAGGAGGAGGTGTTGAAGTCTACAAATATCATGGATTTTTAAAAGCACTCTTGTTCTGATGCAGCCAGCCATGCCCCTGCAGGCCCACCACCATTGAGGGAGTCTCAGTGCAGCTGCGTGGGTCTGGAGAAGGCCAGCCCATGCCCCACCACCTACCTGACAACATAGGTTTGGAGAAACCCATGTCCCTGACCCATTCTCCTACACGGTGGAAGTGTGTGGGATGCCACAACTGGCTTGTCTGGAGGAACCCAGGAAAATATCAAGATAAAGGAGCAAAATGCAATCTCAGACCTGCAGCCCACACAGAACAAGTCCAGAAGACATAGACATAGGAGAAATTGGAAGTTGAACACCTGAAATGACAACACCTGAAGTAAAGAAACAACTTCATGAGGCTGTAAGAAATCAGAGCAGAAGTAATATCTCAAGTAAAAGAAGAAATGACAACTATCATGAAAGAATTTCTGGGCATATGTAAAGAAGACATACATTTTAAAAAAAAGCATAGTAAAATGAGGGAAACTTTGAATGAACACACTATAGGAAAGAATTAGAATGCATGAAACAGATTCAAAGAGATATTCAGGATATTGAAAACTCCACTGAAACCTGGCAAAATTGTCTGAAGGAAAATGAACATAGACTTTTAGACCTTGAAGACAAGATTGCAGCTAGAGATTGTAAAAGGTAAAATCTCTTAAAAATAAGAAGGAGCCAGGAAATAACAGCTGCAAGACAACGCAAAGAAAAATAATTTAAGAGTTATAGGTGTAAGTGAAAAAGCAGGAGTCAACACAAATGACATAAAAGATTATTTACAAAGGTAATAGCAAAAAATTTCCCATACATGGGAAAAGGACCTGACATACAGACAAGTGAGACATATAGAACTCCAACTAGCCATAACTAAAGTAAATCTACACCTAGATATATAATAATCAAGATCCCAGAAACTCAGCACAAGAACAGAATATTAAAAGCATTTGGAGACAAAAACAGATTATCTATAAAGGAAAACCCACAGGAATCACAACAGACTTCTCAACACAAACCATCAAGTGAAGAAGAGCTTGGAGTGAAATATTTCAAGAACTGAAAGAAAACAACTTCCACTCAGACTGATGTACCCTGTAAAACTATCTTTGAAATTTAATGGAGTAATCAGATACTTCCAGGACAAAGAATGACTGAAGGAATTCATGACCACCAAACCAACCCTACAAAGAGTACTGAAGGATACTCTACAGAGAGATAAAATGACCACAGTTCCAAGAACAACAACAGAAAGCAGAAAGAAATCACCAAACAGGGAAAGCAATTAAACAGAGGGGAAAAGTAGGGAACCAAAAGTAGGAAAATATTTTGGATCCCACTAACACCTTTAGATTGTTATGGAGACAACACAAAATTCACCCTTGTGACTCTGACCCATTACATCCATGAACACTATTACCAGTTGCCTCTATCTACCTACAAGAGCCTTGAGGTTATCTTCCTTTATAGCTGAGTAGGTTTCCGCCCCATGAAATACCATGTCTTTCTTATCCATTCTGCAATTAATGAGGCAGGCTATCCCTATTTCTTTTTCTGGCTCCCTGTCAGATAGGGTATTGTTCTCTCTCCTTTGACTTTCAGACTATGAATTTTCTTTCTAGCTAAATGTGTTTCTTGCATAGAGCATATTGATGGATCCTGTCACCTGATCCACTATGCCTCTTTTTCTTTCTATTAGTGCCTTGAGGCCCTCTTGCGCTGTATTGTCTCTGCCATGCTATTTTCCTGCCATTGGCTCCCTATTTTTCGTCTCCATTCAATCGACTGGCCTCACTTGATAGTTCCCCTCTGACATTGTTCCT
>RJWT010025291.1:0-16179 GCA_004365215.1 Cuniculus paca | reverse complement strand
CCTTGAGATTATCTTCCTTTATAGTTGGGTAGGTTTCCACCACATAAAATACCATGTCTTTCTTATCCATTCTGCAATTAATGGGCAGGCTACCCATACTTTTCTTCCAGCTCGCTGTCACCTAGGGCATTGTTCTTTCTACTTTGACTTTCAGTCTATGAATTTTCTTTCTAGTTAAATGTGTTTTTTGTATACAGCCTATTGATGGATCCTGTCTCCTGATCCACTATTCCTCTGTTTCTTTCTATTGGTGCCTGGAGGCCATCAACATTAATAGTTATAGCCCTCTTGCACTGCATTGTCTCTGCTATGCTATTTTTCTGCCGTTGGCTATTTTTCCTCTCCATTCAATCGACTGGCCCCATTTAATGGTCCCCCTCTGCCATTGTTCCTGAGATTGTGGTCCTTTTTCTCTCTCTAGAGTGTCCTTTAGTATTCTTTGTAGGGTTGGTGTGGTGGTCATGAATTCCTTCAGTTGTTCTTTGCCATGGAAGTATTTTGTTTCTAGTAATTTTGAAAGAAAGCTTTGCAGGGTACATCAGTCTGGGTTGGAAGTTGTTTCCTTTCAGGACTTGCAATACTTCACTCCAGCCTCTTCTTGACTTGATAGTTTGTGTTGAGAAGTCTGCCACAATTCTGATAGGTTTTCCTTTATAGGTGATCTATTTCTTTTCTCTAAAAGCTCTTAAAATTCTATTCTTGAGTTGAATTTCTGGGATCCTGATTATTATGTCTGCGTGTAGGTTTGTTTTGGTTATGGCTAGCTGGAGTTCTATATGCCTCACTTATTTGACTGTCACTTTCTTTTTCCTTGCTTGGGAAGTTCTCAGAAATTACTTCTGTAAATAAGGTCCTGATGTCATTTGTGTTGATCCTGGCTTTTTCACTCACATTTTTAATCCTTAAGTTATGCTTCTATGAGTTATCTAGCAGCCGTTGAATTGTTACTTCCTGAGTCCTTGTTTTTTTAAGAGATCTTTCCTTTCATGATCACAAGCTGCAAACCTGTTTTCAAGGTTTGAAAGCCTATCTTTAGTTTCTTTCATGTGGTTTTGCCAGCTTTCAATGGAGTTTTTAATTTCCTGGGTATCTTTGAAACTGTTTCATGCATTCTAAATCTCTCTTATATTGTTCATTCATAGATTCCCTCATTTTCCTATGCTACCCTATTTTTTTATCTGTGTCTTTTTTAGAGATGCTTAGGAATTCTTTTATTGTTTTTCATTTCTTTTACCTGGGATAGAATTTTTGTTCTAATTTCTCTTATAGCTTCATGAAGTTGTTTCTTCACTTCAGTTGACATCGCTTCAGACATTTCAGGTGTGCAATTCACAATCTCCTCCATGTTTACCTCTTGTGGACTTGCACTGCTTGGGCTGGATGCCAGAGATTGCCCTCTCCCTCTTCGTCTTGGCATATTCCTGATTTCTTCCACACACTTGGATAGTGTGGTCCCAGGCATCCCAGCACTGGCCACAACTTCTCTGAAGCAAGACTGTTCAGCTTTTATGGCCAGTGCTGGCTATGGACATCCAACGGTGGGCGCCCATGCCTCTGCACTGAGCTAGGTACTGACCCTCCCAGAGTTTGCACAGGAGCAGAAATGGCCAGGGCCTGCAAATCTAAGCTGGTTAGAAACCTACGCGATGTTGTCTGGAATGTGCACAGGAGCTGAACTTGGTCCAAAGAGCTTCTGCAGGTCCACCCACAACCTGGAGCTGCCAGATGACTGTTTGGTTTTTCTAGTCACTGCTAGCTACAGGTATCTGATGGTGAGTGCTCATGCTTCTGCCCTGAGCTGGGTACCTGGGTACCCCCACAAGGGTCCCTGACATTTGCATGGGAGTGTAACTGGCCAGGGCCTGCGGATCTAAGCTGGTTAGGAACATACACAATGTTGTCTGGAACGTAGGGGAACTCAGTTCAAGCAACTTTCGCGGTCCTCCCATAACCTGGAGCTGCTGGAAGAAGTCAGCAGCAGTCCTGACTCCGGGTGTATCCTGCCCGACTCCAAAATGGCTCCTGGCCAATCACTCTCCCATGGGGGGATTAAGTCCCCTGCACTCACCACCAGCCAGTGCAGATCTCAGCATCTGCCACTCTCTTCCACCCCCATGCCTCTCTGCACAGACCTCTGGGGTTAACCATGATGGCAACCATAACCGCGACTGCAACCACGCATCTCCAGGCTCAACAGCTCTTCTCACAAGCTGAGTCTGGCTCCAGGCTAAGGCTCTGCCAGCCACCACCTTCTTCTTTGTTTAAATTTTTCTTTTTATTCTCTCTGTGGGCCTCAATTCATATTTTAGATTCTTCCTGGGTCCGTGGGACCGACTTCCTTCCTTCTTATCTTCTCCATGATGTTGTATTCCAGCATCTGAACTGTTACTCTCAGAGAGACTGTTTACTCTGCTGCTTACTGTTCCGCCATCTTTGATGTTCCTCAGTGGAATGACTGTTTCTAGGGTAAGAGAAAAACTGAATGCTTTTGCTAAGTCTGCAGAGGTGCCTGCTGCAGAGGTGATCACGCACAGTCCAGCAGCAGAAACAGGTAAATTCTTAGAAACATATGAACTAGCACACTTCGACCAAGAACACAGAAATTCCCAAATAATTCATTATCAGTCCATAAAATTTAAGGAAAAAAAAACAGAGAAAAGCCAAGTTCTCAATGGATTCACTGCCAAACTCTACAAAAATTTTAGAGATGATTTAACACCAATTAAAAAATGGGGATCTGAAAAGCTTAGACATTTCTCAGATGAAAAAGTACAACCAGCTAATGAATACATGAAAAAATGTTCAAAATCAAAGGCCATTTCAGCAATGCAAATTAAGAAACACTGAAATTGTATCTCATCCCAGAAAAAAAAATATTTTCTTCAAGAAATCAACTAATAACAAATTTGGAGAGACTAGATGAAAACTAAACCCTTCCCACTGTTGGTGGCAATGTAAAATAAAATAATCATTGTGGAAATCTGTATGGAGATTCTACAGAACACTATAAATAGAAATTCCATTTAATGCAGCTCTTCCCCTTATCAGTATCTTCTCAAAAGAGTTAAAGACATCAGCACAGTGATGTCCACATACCCATGTTTATAGCCCCACAATTTACAACAGCTAAATCTTGGAAGCAGCCTATATGTTCATCAGCAGATGAATGGATAAAGAAAATATGGTATTTATACACAATGTAGCACTATTCTGCCATCAAGTAAGATCAACTTCAGTGATTTGCAGGAAACTGGAAGCACTCTGCCTGAGGCCATAATTTTAAGTGAAGTCAGACACACAAACATAAATATCACATGGTTTCTCTTATATGAGAGAATCAATATATAAATAAAATACAGAATAAAAGGCAGACTATAGGAAAAGAGAAAAGTTATTGTAATCCAGCATGGAAAATATACTGGAAAGTGTACCTTGATATGGTATAATTGTTTTATGAATTTTACATTATTTTAGCCCTGTTATGCTGACTGTTAATTTGTATTTCTGATAATTAACTTTGTGAGGACTTATAGGATAGAACAATGACTCAGATTCTGGCAAAAAGTTATAAAAAGGGGGGTGGGAAAAGGGTAAAAAGAACTGGGATGTGCTATGTACATGTACCAATGTCTCACAATCATCATGTTCTGCAAAACTGTACTAATAAAAAAATACAAAACAAGCCAGGCGTGGTGGCTCACGCCTGTAATCCCAGCACTCGGGAGGCTGAGATAGGCGGATCATTGTGAGTTCGAGACCAGCCTGGGCTACAAAGTGAGCTCAAGGCCAGCCTGAATGGCATAGTGAAACCCTGTCTCAGGAACTAGGGCTGGGGATCTAGCTCAGCGGTCTAAGCGCCTGCCCGGCAAGTGCAAGGTTGTGAGTTCAATCCCCAGTGCCACAAAAAAAAAAAAAAAAAAAAATCAATAAAACTCAGCTTTAAGAAATGAAAAATGTAGTGTGTATTTCTGACTGATAGGCCAAGTCTATATTAATTTTTCACATGCAAAGAGAAACACTGACATACCAACTATAAAATACAAAGTTGCAGACAGAGAAATACATAGGTACATAGAAACAGAAAGATCTTTATCATTGGCAACATTATATGGTAGAAATATAAATACATAACTATTGTTTGTCTTTATAAAACTGACACTGAAAATCAAACACAATTTGTTAAGATAAAATATGCCTAAGTTTACAAACTCTTAGATGAAGCTTATAATCAAAATAAACTTCAGAAGATAAATTTCAACTCTTTAGGAAGTGGTTGGGAGTTTGGGCTTTGGAGTTAGAAACTGATTTCTAACCCTTGATACACCACTAGATGGAAAAGTACTGAGATGGCTTTCTTTCCTGAAATCTAAATTTCTTCATTTGTAATAGTTTCATAAACTTAGTAATAAATGTTGATAATCTTACATTATTGCCTGAAAACTAGAAAGAAAGCACAAGATTTGAAAAAAATGCCTAACAAATAATCAAAATATGAATTCCCCCAAGTAAATAACACTTCCCTAAATTAAGCAACATTATTACGAAAGATCTTGATTTTCTCTCCAGGAATACTGAAACTTTATTCTTACATGAACAGATATGCAATATCATGAGGCCTTGTAAGATGAGACTGTTTCCATTCTGAAAACCTATACAGTAATTCATCTGCCTCACCAATTGTAGATATCTTATTTGTATCTGACCACAACTCCAAAGAAGACAACACGATCATCACTTTAAGCTGGGCAAACACCTAAGGAAAAAATAGATTAAAATCATTTTGTGTTATTTTATAATAACCTAGAAATGATTTCAGTATCATCACAAATCTATACTCAGTTGATATGGATGAATTAGTTACTCAGAAACAGCACTTCAAGTTACTGAAAATATAATTCCCAAACAAATAATCTAATACAAAAAGAAAAATACTTACTGAATTTACAAGGTTGATCATTTCCATGACTTCGTTTGTTACGGCTGTGCTATCAGAGCCCAAGTAATCATACTGAAAGACAGAATTAGTTTTACACTTAAATGCAATTTGTTACATTTGGAGAATTGCTGTTTATCTACTGGATGACTTGACTGAAAAGTTCAAAATGAAGTATTAATAAAGAAAAAATGAATATAGAGAAGACCACTTGCGTTGTGAATTGTGTTGTAAAATAATACAGCCACTCTGGAAAATAGTTTGGCAACTTTTTATAAAATAAATAACAGACTTAGTACATGACTTATTGATTATACTTTTGGGCATTTATCCCAAAGAAATGAAAACTGATGCTTACACAAAAACCTTCATGTGCACACCCCTAATACTGTTGTCCCTGAGGTCCAAAACTGAACATTCTCTAAGTGATTAAATGTTTCAAAATGTAGTACATCCATTACACTGCAAAAAAAAAAAAAGAGAGAGAGAGAGGAAGTAAGGTTTCCTTCCTTGTCCCCAGGAGGGCAGTGCCTGGGAGAAGAGTGTAAGCACACATGCCTTTGGTGGCTGGACAGACCAGAACCCCAGAACCCAGGACAACAGCTGGGTCCTGGTCACATGGGCGAATACACGCTTTTGGAGGGTGGAGTAATCACTGACAACAGCAAGGTGGAAGCCTCTGAACCAGCAGCAAGGAGCCAGCAGCTGGACCCTGGAGAAGTCCACCAACAGAAGACCAGTCCCAGCCCCCACACCCAGAGGCCAAGATCAGCTCCATACCCAGCACATATCTGGGATCTAATATGGACTCTGTCACAGAACTGTGACACCAGTGTTATTTTACCACTTTTATTCTCCCTTGTTTGTCTGACTGGCTACTCCTTTCCTGTCTGCTTGAAAGTCATTTCCCTCCAACCCCCATAGTTATTTTGGTATGTGCAATTTTTTTTTTCTCTCCTCCCATTCTCTGGTTTTCTTTTCTTTTCTCTTTTCTTTTCTTTTCTTTTCTTTTCTTTTCTTTTCTTTTCTCTTTCTTTCTTTCTTTCTTTCTTTCTTTCATTTTCTTTTTCATTCATTCTTTTTCTTCCTTCTTTTATTCACTGTTTAGGTTTCTTAACTTTCTTGTTCTTTTTCTTCTATTGATGCTCTTTTTTTCCCCTCAATTACTTCTTGAATTTAAACTTTCAAGTGAGTAATCACTGTCTCTACTTTTTTTCATTACTGCTTCACATTTTTTCCATTCTCTTCCTATGTCCACTAGTTTCGAAAATTCATGTGAGTATTCTTTGACCTCTAACCATGTCTCTATGATACGTGGCCTCATTCATCGCTTTACCCATTTCCTACCCATCTTAAACCCTGCACCCCTCACAGAAGGGTAAAGTCACTCCACTAAAGCAAAAGTTGCTGCATTCAAGTGCACAATTTATTTTTGATTTTGTTATGAGTATACTCCTATGGATGGAGGTATCAGTTTAATGGTTACAACAGTTTGTCAGTAGTTAAGCTGTACGTGAAAATATGGTTATTACTAACTGCATTGCTTTAGCCAGGATGTCATAAATGTTACAAAACACTTTCCTCGTTTCTATGGTAACACTGATATTGCATGGGGCCATAATTATCACCAAACCCCTGATGGGAGCTGAGACAAATAGGAACTTTGAATCCTTCACAAATTGGGAAAGCAGGTTCTTGGGATAGACATAAAGAACCACCTACACCTAGAGTACATCCCTGAAGAAGAGACATCTCCTAGGGAAGCCTCAGTACTAGTGATGAAGCTATATATCATAAGAAATCAGCAAGTATCAATACAGAAAACAAAATAAAATTAAAAAAAAAGAAAATAGAAAATAGAAAATGACAAGACCCAGAAACAAAATGCAACCCCAGCCCAGCCCTCCCGGGACAAACCTGGAACTCAATGAGATAGATGAAATTGGAAGTCAAACACTGAAACTTTCTAAAATGATAGCAACAGAAGTAAAAAAACAAGTGCAAAAGGCCACAGAGAAAATAATTTCTCAGGGACAAAAATAAATGAAGCCTAAAATCAAAGATAATAGAGAAGACACAGATAAAAGAATAAACTTTGAAAAATGATAGAAACAAAAAAATGCAAAACATAGAGAAAAAATAGAATTCATGAAACAGATCCCAAACAGAAATCCAAGAGATTAAAACCTCCACTGAAACTATCTGCAACAGATTAAATGGTGGAGAGGACAGAATTTCAGACTTTAAAGACAAAATTGCAGTAAGTGTCTTGGTTACTTTTCTCTTGTTGAAACAAAATACCTGATGCCCAATATGAAGGAAAGAAAGGTTTATTTCTTACAGTTTTTGGAGGTTTCAGTCCATACTCAGCTGGCTCCAAGGCAGGGTGGCGTGGCTGAGGGGCAGCCATTCATGGTGGCCCACAAGCAACAAGAGCAAAAAGGCAAAAGAGAAGGAGGAAAACACGCCTTCTTCCCTCCCTTATATTGTACGCCAGCTCCACCCCTGGGTGGATGCAGCACTCATACCACTAATCCCAGTGCTAGATAACGAACCAATCACAAATGCTAGATTCAGCTGCCTCCACGACTGTATGAGGCTTGAGGGGCCACCTAGACACAAACCATAACAAATGACTGATCATGAAAAGAAAGAGATTTTAAAAATAGCATGAGACCATGAGAGATCATTCCAATGGCTATAAGATGAAGCAAAGAAGAGTAAGATAAGATTTACTGGGGTCAAAGAGAAAGCTGCAACAGCACAAATACCATTTAAAAACTTCACAAAAATAATGGTAGAAACCTTCACAAGTGGAGATAAAGACTTTGACATACAAATAAATGAAGAATATAGAACTCTAAACAGCCATGATCAAAATAAAATACACAAAATCATATAACAATCAAGATTCCAGAAATTCAGCACAAGAATAGAATATTAAAAGCTGTTACAGAAAAAAAACAGGTTGCCTATAAAGGAAAACCCATTAGAATCAGGACAGACTTCTCAACACAAACCACCCAGTCAAGAAGAGCTTGGAGTTAAGTGTTTCAAGTCCTGAAAGAAAACAACTTCCAACCCAGACTGATGTAACCTACAACACTATCTTTCAAAATTAATGGAGAAATAAGATACTTCCATGACAAAGAACTGAAGAAATTAATGACCACCAACCCAACCCTACAAAGATTACTGAAAGACATTCTAGACACAGATAAAAATGATCACAATTCCAAGAACAGTAACAGAAAAAACCACCAGGTAGGGCAAACAATTAAACAGAGGATAAAAGCAGCAGACAAACAGCAAGAAAATACTACAACAAAGACAATTCAATTATATATCAGTTATGACCATCACTGTAAATGGCCTCAACTCACCAGTCAAAGAAACAGACTGGAAGAATGAATCAATAAAGAAGATCAAACAATATTCTATATATGAGAAACACATTTAACTGAAAAAGAAATTCATAGACTGAAAGTCAAAGTCTGGAAAACAATCTTCCATGCAACAGGAACCCACAGAAAAGCAGGGGTAGCTATTCTGTTTGCAGACAATGTGAACTTCAAACAAAGAATGATCAAAAGAGATAAAGACGGTCACTATATACTTGTCAGCAGAAAACATCAAGAGGAAGAGATAACAATCATGAATATATATGTATCAAATATGAGAGCAACCAACTGCATAAGACAAATATGAATAGACATGAAAAATGAAACAAAAAATAACACAATTGTAATGGGAGACCTCAATACCCCACTGTCACAAAGAGATAGATCAAGCAGACAAAAAAAATCATCAGATATATGAGAAATAAACCAAACCTGTGAACACATGGACTTGGTAGATATTTTCAGAGTATTCTACCCAACATCATCAGAAAACACAATGTTTTCTGCTGCAAATGGGATGTTCTCTAAAATAGACCACACATTAGCCCACAGAACATGCTTTAGTCAATACAAAGTAACTGAAAACATTCCATGCACATTATCTGACCATATATGCAATGAATTGGAATTCATGGCAAAAGAAACTGGAAAAACTCCATAAATACATGGAAATCAAATAACACCCTCCTAAACAACCAATGGACCACAGATGAAATAAAGGAAGAAATTAATATCTACAACTAAATGAGAAAGCAGGTGCACTGTACTGGAACTTAAGGGATGCAATGAAAGCAGTCTAAAGATGGAAATTTATAGCCATGAATTCTCACATCAGGAAAATAGAATGCACACAAATAAACAATCCACTGTTACATTTCAAGCTTCTAGAAAAAAACAAAGCAAGACAAACTGAAAGCCCAAACAAGGGAGGAAATTATAAACATCATAGTAGAAATTAATGCAATTGACAGCAGGAAAACAATACAAAGAATTAATGAATCTAAGACTTGGTTCTATGAGAGAATAAATAAAATTGATAAGCTCCTAGCCAACCTTATCAAAAAAAGGAAAAAAGACTCAAAATCATGTACTGAGGAATGAAAAGGATGAAATCACTACAGATCCTATGAAAATTCAGAAGATCATCAGTACCTACCTCTGAAAGTATTTACTCACATAAGATGGAAAACAAAAGAAATGCAAAGATTCCTAGATACATATGAATTGTTAAAGCTGAAACCAAGAACATAAAAATTCTGAAGTTAATGAGATTTAAAAGGTATTTAAAAACTTACCAACAAAGAAAAGCCCAGGTCCTGATGAATTTATGGCTGAATTCTACAAGAAATTTATAGAGATGTAATGCCAATACTCTTCAAACTCTAATGAAATTGAGAGAGAAGTAATACTCTCTAACTCATTCCTGGAGGCAAGCATAAGCCTGATATGAAAACCAGAGAAAGACCCAACCAAACAGAAAACTATAGGCCAAGTAACCTAATGAACATAGATGTAAAAAGCATCAATAAGATACCAGCAAACAGAATGCAACAAATCATCAAGAAGATTATACATGACCAAGTGGGATTCATCCCAGGAAAGCAGGGATTATTCAACTTATGCAAATCAATGAATATAGAACATTATACTAACATAGTCAAAGACAAAATTCACACGATCATCTCAGTAGATGTAGGAAAAGCTTTTGATAAAGTCCAACACTCATTCATGATAAAAATCCTACAGAAAAATGAAATAGATGGTCTTTACCTCAATTTGGTAAAAGCCATCTATGGCAAACCAATAGCCAATATCATACTATATGGAATAAAACTGAAAGCTTTCACTCTAAAATCAGGAACAAGGCAAGGATGTCCACTATCACCACTCCTATTCAACACAGTTCTGGCAATATTAGCCAGACAAATTAGATAAGAGAAAGAAATAAAAAAAAAATAAGGCTAGGAAAGGAAAAAGTAAATTATCATTATTTCCAGATGACGTGATACTTTACAGAGAAGACCCCAAAAATTTCACTAAAAACTAATAGATTTATTAAGCAAATTCAGTAGCATAGCTGGATACAAAATCACCACTCAGAAATCAATAGAATTCCTGTACACAAACAACAAACTCACTGAGAGAAAATAGGAAAACAACACCCTTCACAATATCATCAAAAAAAATACTTAGGAATCAATCTAACAAAGAAAGTAAATGATCTATATACTGAAAATTACAGTACTCTGAAAAGAGAGATCGAAGAAGCTATCAGAAAATGGAAACATATCCCTTGCTCATCAATAAGAAGAACCAAATAGTGACAAAGGCCATATTCTCAAAACTGTTAAACAGATTTAATGCAATTCTGATCAAAATACCATTAGCATATCAAACAGATCTAAGAGAAAATGTTGCTAAAATTTAGTTGGAAACAGAAGAGACCTAGAATAGCAAAGGTAATCCTGGGCAACAAAGGAAGGCAGGAGGTATCACTCGACCCATATCTATCACCAGGCACAAACTAAAGTCAAAATGGATCAAACATCTAAATATTAAAACAGAAACACTAAAGCTACTGGAAAAGAAAGCAGGTAAAAATCTTAAAGACATAGGGGTAGGCAGACTTCATAAACAAAACCCAAACAGCATGGGAAATATGTCAGAGTCAAAAAATGGGATCTCATCTTGTTACAAAGCTTTTGTACATGAAAAGAAATCACCAATGAAGTGAAAAGACAACCCACAGGGTCAGAAAAAATTTTAACTAGGTGTCCCACAGACAAAGGACTTCTATCTAGAACATACAAAGGATTGAAAAACTCAGATCCCCCAAATTCAAAGACCCAATCCAAAAATGGGAAGCTGAGATGAACACAGACTTCTTAGTTTAAGAAACACAAATAGCAAATAAATATGTGAAATAATGTTCAACATCATTGGTCATTCAAGACCTGCAAATTAAAACAACACTGTGATTTCATGTCACCCCAGTACAAATGGCTATCATCAAGAAATCAGCCAATAACAAACGCTGGAGGGGCTGTGGGGAAAAGGAAACTTCTCCACTGTTGGTGGGAGTGTATACTGGTGCAACCACTGTGGAAAACAGCATGGTGATTCCTGAAAAAACAAGGATTAAAGGTCCTACTCAACTCAACTATTCCCCTTCTGGATAATTTTCCAGAAGAATTAAAAACATTATACCACAGCAATATATGTGCACCCAAGTTTACAGCAGCACAATTTGTTTAATATCTAAATTGTGAAAACAATCCAAATGCCCACCAACTGAGGAATGGATAAAAAAGATACGATATTTTTATACAATGGAGTACTAGTCAGCTACAAAGATGGGCAAACGAGACATTTATAGGTAAATGGATGCTTCTAGAGACCGTAATTGTAAGTGAAATTAATCAGACTCGTGTGTGTAAACAGTATTCTCTCCCATGTGGAAGTAGCTGAAAAAGTAAATATGATCCAAAATATACAATATATATTGTGAAAGTGAAATGGGAAGGAACTGTTCAAAAGGGAGAAAAACTGGGATGGGGAAAGGAAAAAGGAAGGAAGTTTTAAGGAATATATATATATATATTCAACACAGTTAAGATAGTTATACTACTAATTGCTACTAGTCTGTTAAAAAGAAAGGTTTTTTCCTGATGTTGTTTGATCAATTTTCATGCCTATATCTTGTAATATTAGCAACTACTTTCAAGACAACAATATGCAATGTACTAACTAGTGTTACTCTCCGATAATCTTATTCTGAAATTTTGTACCATTGTTTTTATTGTCTTTTTTTCATTAAAACAGAAGTGAAAATAATAACAATCATATACAGGTATGGAGTACAGTGTGTTATTTTTATACATGTAAACAAAAGGTAATGGTCCAAGTTGGATAATTAGCACTTTTATCTCCTTAAACGCTTAGCATTTCTTTGTACTGGGAACATTCGAAATCTTCTCTCTTTTTCAATTTCGTAAAACACAGTACATTATTCTTAAGTATAGTCATCCTATTATGGTATAGACCTCTAGAGTATATTCCACTTATTTAACTATAATTTTGTACTCAATTCTATTCAGTTTTTTAAATAGTCTTATGTCTGTGACATAAACATGAAAACTTACAAAATGGACAAATGAAAATAAAGTCAGTATTAGAATTGCAAAAAAAGAAGAAAAAAAAAAGGAAATGAAATACTTGTATATGGATCCCCTTGAATAAACCTTAAGAAAATTATGCTGGATTTTAAAAAAATCTCCAAAGAAAAACAGAACAATAATTTTATGTAATATTTGTGAAATTACAAAAAAAGAGAACGGCTTAGTGTTAGTATAGGGTGAAGGAGGAGAAGGATCTGGGGGAGGCTTGAAGAAGCAAAGTGTGGGAATCTTATGATGATGTTGCTCTTGAGTATCTAGCTTGTGCTGGGAGCTGCAAAAAACCACTAATATACCATGGTCACACAAAAAGACACCCGCAAATGCAAACACAAATTAGTGGACATAGTGTTAAAATCTGAAGGAATGCTGGATTGCAACAATATTAAACTCCATATGTCTACACATCAGATTTCTACACTACACCACATGCAGTGGATTTCTGCAGGAACTTCAGATTTTGAAAACTAAACTCATATCAGAAACCAAATGCTCCTTCTTCCCTCAAAAATGTTCTTACTTACATTTTTAGCATTTTTATTTAATACTATCAATTATCATATCCCACATTATATAACATACTTCATCAAACCAAAGCTTTTGTTCACTACCATATCCTTAATAAACTAGAAATGCAGTTAATGACAGTCAGCACATTTAAGTAAATGAGTAAACCAACAATTTACAATTTCTTCTAATTCTCCTTTGCCAGTCATTTAAAAGTTTTACCATTAGTCCTATTCGTACTGAAACCAATTTCTATACTCTCACCTTGAATAATCTCTTAAATGCTGACTTTTTCAATTTTCCGATCATTTTCCCTACACTATTGTCAAAATAACAATTCTAAAATGAAACCATGAATATGTAACTTCCTCACTTAAAATTTTTCAGTGAATTTCCACTGCCTTCAGCTAAAATCCAAATATCTTATGAATTATTTTGTTCATTTATTTTCACATCCTTCTTTTTAAGCAAGTGTACCAATCATAAACTCTCTCTCACACTAGCACAGAAAGGTCAGCACAAAGTCCTCCCTGGACCAACCCTCCACTAGTTGCTCATTTCCTGTATCAAGTGCCTCACTGTGTTAATATGATCTTTCATTATGGGTGTATCTTATGCTTTCATGTCTTGGACCCTTTCAGATACTGAAACTAATATGATTATCAGAGTTAAGCAATTCTTGGGGATAGTAAATGACTGCCTTAGAACATAGCTTTACATACAAGCTGATCCAGCCAGGACCTGCACCCCAGTCACCTCCTGCAGCAAGCTGTTACCCCCAGGGCCACTATTCCTCTGCCCAGCCCAACACAGGACAAGGTAGAAAACTATGCAAAGCTGCTACACCCTAAACAGTACATACTGAACATATGCAAATTAGGCAGTCTTAACCAGATGTTCCCTTGTGTGATCGCACTCACAGAAATGATAATAAAGCCTCCTGACCACATGACCCCTGCTCCCCCATCTCAGGATGGTCCTGGTGCCTGGCCCTGTGGCCTCAGTATTATGCAGTGTTGCCACTCCTCTAGAAAGCAATGAGTCATCAACAGTAGTCATCTCATCAGTTGGCATCAGCATAGCTGCATAATAGTAAAATCTATATTGTAAAACTTTCAACTGCATCTTCTCATAGCATCAGCATGTGACACTTGTGTTTCTAGAGTACCATACGCTTCCCTCAATCATGCTGCTGAATTCAGTAAGCTAGTATTACGTATTTACATTTTATGAAGTCATTGAAGAAAATGTTAGTAATATTCTTCTTTATATACATCTTTATATGGCAACACAGGTTTCATAGCTGGTCCATGTTTTAATAAGGAATTTGTAAATATACATAGAAACACAGAACAGTAATGTCTAGTCAGCGTTCTGTGGCTTATCAAACCTACGATTTGGGCAAGAAGCTTTTAAAACAACTCTTGAAACTTCATAATGTAAGCCTGAAACTAATGAAGTTTTATAACCCCAAATAGTCCCCAGAATTTTAGTCATATTTACTAGAAATGCTTTCTCTTACGTATCTCAGGATTTTAATCATATATATTTCCTTTGTTTTTTTTCCCCAAGTGTACTCATGCTTCTCCAAATCTCTCCTGTGTCTGACCTCAAATCTCTCTTCTTGTAAAGCTCTGCAAACTAAAGCACCACTCAGCTTCTCTGTGAGTTTCCTTAAGGGTGGGAATCAAATGCTTACCACGGAATAAAACCTGGAAAATGCAGCTTTATCCCTTTTTCTGACATTTTCAATGATTAGAGGAAATGAAACCATAATAGTTGATTACAAACTAAGTAATGACCCCAAGGTCCTAAATTTTAAGAGGCCTTCAAGTCATTTACAGAAATCAAGAATCTAGAGGGGCCTTCACATCAGGCACACAATGGACTGGACTAGAAGTACCTGGTGCTTAAAAAATACCAATATACAGCATTCATGGAACCACTTTTCTTACACAGATACATTATCATCACTTCTGTCTCAGTAAATATTTCAGAGTAAAACATTCCCTGGATTACACACTACAACTTAAGACTTCCCTAAGAACACTTAAGATACTTAAACAAGCTTGTCTTTGCCAAAAGTCCATTAAAAACGAGTGTAGTTCAAACGATTCCCTAAAAACAGAAAGAGCTGGCAAAATAAAAAACTCATCTTGCTCTTCACGACTGTTATGCAAATATTTTAAGTAAAACATTTCTGATAAAAAGAGAATGGTTTTTTATTTCTTGTTTTTTCAATCTGCATATTTTATACTGTGCTGTGACAAAAGGCAAATAAGATGACTGGGGTTTCTTGATTGCATTGTAGCTTTAAGGCTAATCATCAACTTACGCCAATATTTATAACTAAAATAAAAAGTGAAAACACATACCAAAGCTTTGTCCACCACAATATACATTTCTAGATAAAGAGGAAATAAGGCTGGAACTGGTGTTTCTGACTGAAACAGGTGTTTCTGAAAAAAAGCAGAAAAAATTTGAAATGGTTTCTAATTCATTCATTTTGAACTCTTTATAAATGCTATTTTCATGGCATTCTTAAGACTTGTTAGTAAGTTTTCTTGTTACAAATGCCAAATACTAATGCACAGCTTTAAGTTTCATAATGGACTCGAGCACTAACACCATTGGTAATGAAACTACACTCGATCACTCAATAGGTCTGCAGTGTCCACTTTATGAAGAACAAAATAGCATTTAAAACGTATATTTTACTCAAATAACAGACACATTAAACTTCTGCTCTGTAGATCATGGAGATGTTGGAAATTGAAAAATCAGTTACACTTTTGTCAATCCTTCCTGTATCCAAATCCTTTCAAGAGGATCTCATCAAGAAGTGACTGATTTTCCCTTCTGTCTTTATCTAGGATGGGGACTTGTAACTTTTTTTTTTTGAAAAGAATACAACCAAACAAAGTAAAACAGAGTAAAGTCAATCAAAACAAAGCAAGGAACATGGTAAATGACTTTTAAACAGGGTAAAAAGCAATTGATAAGGCTACCATAATGCCTCTTGTTGTCTGCAATATACCTGCCCATACCATCAGGGATAAGTAAAATCAAACAAAATACAACAAACTAAAACAGTAGAAACAAAACAAAACAAACAAAGCAGAACAACGTAAGCAATACAGAATTTCAAGATACTAGCAAAACA
>RJWT010025290.1:0-16215 GCA_004365215.1 Cuniculus paca | reverse complement strand
TCCCTCCTGCTTTTTAATTTAAGTTTGAGACAGGGCCCTACGAAGTCATTAGCTGCCCAAGCTGGGCTTAAATTTGCGGTCCTTGTGGCCCAGCCTCCCAGAATGCTGAGATTATATGCATGTGGCACTATGCCTAGCTAGTTTGTTTGTCTTTCCTTGCTATCTATCTACATCTCCAGCCCTTTTTATTTTTCACTGTGGGACAGAGTCTCATTACGTTGCCTAGGCTGGATTTAAACTTGGGATCCTCTTGCCTCAGCCTCCCAGAGTGGTGGAAATACAGAAATGCACCACCATGCTTGGCTCCAGCTTGTTCTTAAAGATAAATGTTTTAAAGATTTGGAATGGAAATTTACCATGATTATCAATTTGGAGGATTTCTGTTTCTAAACAAAAATAACATTTTTATTTCTTCATGCTATAGAGCTCTCAAATGTATCCTTCTCCAGATGAAAGTTTTTCTAACATCATTTCCTACTAGCCTAACTTGAAAAGAAAGTAAGTATCCTCTATACTGAAAACACACAGCGCACATAAAAATTCAAAAGCTAATATAAGGCTGTCTTCACTAAAGTCAGTTATTACTCTTTCTAGCTAAAAGCAAATGAGAACAGGACTATATACCTAGCCAGAGGAGAGCGAAATGCTGCAGCTGGTGTAGGAAAATCCATGGTCCTTCTCTCAAGAACTGGTTTTCCTGGTATAAATTTTAAGCTGTTAGGATTTGGGGTGTCTTGTGTTTGAATAAACATGTATCGCACTAAAAAAGAAAAAGAAGAAAGAGTGTTATGCTAGGAAAAAGTAGTAGTTAACAAATTTATGGACTACGAAGTGCTCATTCTCAGAGAACCAGAAGGAGTGGGGGGACCCACAAACTTCATTTCCAAAGCTGACCAACAACAACAAAGAAAAAAAAGAAAAGAAAAGATAAGAGGAAAAATAAAGAAACACAGCAACCCAGCATGGTGGTACATGCCTATAATCCTAGCACTCTGGGAGGCTGAGGCAGGAGTATCGTGAGTTTGATACCAAACTGGCCAATCTAATGACTCGGGGCATGTCTCAAAATAAAAAGTAGGCAGGTATGGTGAAGCCTGTAATCCCAGGACTCAGGAAGCTGAGGCAGGAGGATTGAAGTTTGAAGTCAGCCTGGGCTAACAGTAAGCTCAAGACCAGCCTGAACTACATAATTAGACTCTGTCTCAAAAATAAAATAAAATAAAATAAAATAAAATAAAATAAGGGTGGGGGATGTAACCTAGTGCAAAGGCCATGAGTTCAATCCCCATACCACACACATACACACAAAAAAAATATATCAACTTATTTAAAATAACTAAACAATTTTATATTAATACTCAGATTATTTAGATGGTTGTATTATTCAACAGATTCTAGCAAGCAATAAGCACCCTCCTACACTTTATATAGGAAGGTGTATCTTAATTCAGGAGTCATGTTTTGGTACTAATGGTTATCATAGTTCTAATTATTGATTATCATGGCTATGAAATTGATATAGTAAAATGTTAATTTTCTTCCTTTCAAAATCGTGCCATTATTTTAAAGACAATAAAGTTAGCTAGCAATTTATAGTAATAACAAATATTCTTTGCTTATTATATGCCAGACACAGGGTCAAGTTGCTTAAAACGTATCTCTGTGTTTAACAACCCTGTAAAGAATGTACCATTATTGCCTTTTTGCAAATGAAGAAAATGAAGCTGAGGGACATTAGTGAGAGTATAAAGTATCACATAAGTGGGAATATACGTGAATTACTTTCTGAAATATTAACAAAATCTTTATAGGCTCATTCTTTGTAATTTCTTCTAGGAGTGAAATTATATTTAGAAGGAATTAGTTACAGCAATAAAAAGAAAACAGTACCTTTAATTTTTTTGCTATTATAAATATTTATGATACTGTACAAAAGAATAACACTGAGATTTAATAGTTTTAAAATTATTAAACAGACCTTGAGGGCAGCAGTGTCGGGAAGGGGAAGTAAAAAGAATTAAGATGTGTTATGTATATGCATCAACACCCCATAACGAATGTAATCATTACGTACTTCAAATATGTGCTAATAAAAATTTTAAAAATAAAAATAACTATTTTGTATGAAACAGTAAAAAAATTCTCCTTGAATGTAGATTTTAAAGATCTATATTCTAATAGGTCGACAAGAGTTTGTAATAATAATTCAAATTTATTATGTGCCTATTGTGGGTAAAAAATAGGGCCAAGATTCAAGGGTGGACAATTGTTTACTTCTGACTCTCTTAACCAGTGTGCAAACTGTCAATCCTTAGCTATTATAAGTGCTAAGCATAACAGGAAAATACACTTAAGACCAGTTTTTAATTCTGTCATAATCTTCATACCACATATTTTAGGATAATAAAATTTTAAGAAGCAACAGTTTTATTTTAAGTTTGAAAGAAACTAAACTTGGTAAACCATATGGTTGGTACTGCCTGGTAGGCAAGTGCTCTGCCACTGAGCTACGTCCTCTACCTGGAAGTGCAGGGAAAAGGTTCTACTTTGAAAGCTAAGAGTCATTTTTGTACCTCATCATACAGTTCCAGCTAACTGATGGTGAATCCTTTCCTAGGTGAAGTAGAAACTGAAACTAAACTCCCATACATTTTGTTTAAGACATTGTCTTAATTAGACATCAACTGCTGACTTGGTGATCAGGCAACCCTAAAAAAAAACAAACAAAAAGAAAAGTGAAAAATGATTGAACCTCAATGTTCAAGCACTTTGCTTAAAATATTTATGCCTCCTACCAAGAGATTTCTCTGAAAAAAATCTGTGTTATCAAGGAATAATTTTTCAATAACTGGAGGTACACAGGAAACATGAAAGAAAGGGCTGCCGCCACTTTCTGTAAACAAAGGACAGTAAGGTTCTTCTAATTTTGGTTTTGAAGCAGTCACTTCTTGAAGTTTTAATAGCTTATTGATACCTAAAACCTCTGCATACATTAGGCACTCTACCAGTATTTGAAGAATTAAATCGGCTTTATTTTAATCCACTTGAATTCTACTACCTATAGAAACAAATTTTTTTTTAAAATACTAGAAGAGCCTTTCGGCCGGAACCACCATCTTCCAGTAATTTGCCAAAATGAGGAACACCGAACACAAAGGGAAAGAGGAGGGGAACCTGGTATATGTTCTCCAGGCCTTTTAGAAAACATGGGGTTGTTCCTTTGGCCACATACATGCGAATCTACAAAAAGGGTGATATTGTAGACAACAAGGGACTGGGTACTGTGCAAAAAGGAGCCACACAAATGTTACCGTGGCAAAACAGGAAGAGTCTACAACGTTACCCAGCATGCAGTTGGCATCGTTGTAAACAAGTAAGTTAAGGGCAAGATCCTTGCCAACAGGATTAATGTGCGTATTGAGCATAGTAAACACTCAAAGACTTGCCACAGCTTCCTGAACCGCGTCAAGGAAAATGACCAGAAAGAGAAGGAAGCCAGAGAGAAAGGTACCCGGGTTCAACTGAAGCGCCGGCCTGGCCCGCCCAGAGAAGCGCACTTTGTGAAAACCAATGCGAAGGAGCCTGAGCTGCTGAAACCTATTCCCTAAGAATTCATGGCATCAGCCGGGGACCTAGCTCTGCCTTTCAGCACCTAATTGACAGCTAGGTGTTCTAGGCCCTACTTAAAAAATCATCCCGTGTTTTAAGGATGGCATTCTTGAACAGATGTGGTGCATTTACCTCAGAAACAAATGTTTGGAGCAGATTTTCATTCCACCTAGTTAGTTGTGTCGGGGTCTTTACTCTTCAGTTTTTCTTGCTGAAAGATACTGTTGAGGTATTGTGTAGGTGCATACCCAAATGGCCGAATATTTATGAAATATTTATATTGGCTTGATTCTGTAAATCACCATGGGGAAAAGGTGTATCAAAATAAAATGGAAGTCACTTCAGTTAAATAAATGGAAGTCCATTTCAGTTAAATAAATTGTTTAAAGCAAAAAAAAAAATACTAGAAGGTAAGAACTATAAATATAAAAAAAACATTTAAGAGCACATAACTATATATATATATATATATATATATATATATAGTCTAAAATAAAGTTATGAAAATAGGCCTGGGGTGTGGCCGGCTCAGTGTGGAAGGGGTTGCTTGCTTAGCATGCATAAGGCCCTAGATTTGATCCCTAGTACTAACAAAGTTTATTAAAAAGTATGACAACGCCATACAACTTTTCTCTTTTGACAGTGAATAACCTGTTTCAAAAGACTAATTTGAATACATATTTAACAAACTCATTCTAATAACAGTCTAAATTTGGTTTAATTAGGTATTTTAAAAAATGACTCCTAGGTTCATCATCTAGAAAAATGTTCCTGAGTTACGACAGGATAATGAAACTGATACAAAATATGTTTTCCTTATTCTTAGTTTTAAACAGGTACCTAAGCAGGCAGGTATAAGCTCTTACAAAATACAGAGCAGGGTGCTCAAAGTCAGTATCAGTGACTAAAATTAGTGGATACCCAATATGAAAAGCCTACATGACCACATAATTCAGTCCCACAAAATTTAAATCCAGTTAAAGTGATCTGACATGGCTGAGTTACTCAGTACTCACATCTGAGCTATCTGGAGATTCAAGCAGACAGGCAGGGCTACAGGCTAGATGCCTCTTCTTGCCCCAGTATACAGAAGAGGTAAAATCTCTACCCTGATTCAAAGAATGCCCTTAGCCAGAATCAGACATATTTTAGAATATAACCACATGAAAATGTTAAGGTATTGATAGAAAAGAGAATAGGCTGAATCTATACTTGGAGCTCCATAACCATATATAAGCATGCTTTTACATGTACACAGATACAGACACAGACACACACACACAGACACACACACGCCCTTTTTCCAAGCTTCCCTAACCACAGTACAATTATTGAAATTATTTAAAAATCCTAACTTCATTCCTATTTTCAATATCAAAGAAAATCAAAGTAGATAATAGCATTAAGATCACACCAGTAAATTTTGACCAAAAAAAACCTACGAAGTCCAATGTTAGAAAGTCTTGATGAAAGATAGAAAATTATTGATTTTATAGGTATCCTTATCAAAATAAGGCAAGAAATAGCTTTAAAAATAACTGATTCTTTGAAACAAATCCATCTGTAACTTCTTTTTACAGTATTTTCATTTCAGAAATCATTTTGTGAACAACACGTTTTAGGAAATGTGAAATTTTACAGGTCTTCTGGATGCTGTCTTCGTGATGCTGTGATAGAAAAAAGTCCTTTACTTTCTTTTTATAGGCTTCTGAATAGAAAATTCACAGATCCTTGTCTTTTATGATCCACCATATCCAAACACAGTCCCATTAGTTTCTGGAACACAATTAGCGCTAAAAGGTGAAATCCTGCAGAGCAGAGCACAGTAGCACAGGCCTATAATTCCAGCACTCCAGACCCTGAGGCAGGAAAACTGCAAGTTCCAATCCAAGCTGTGCAACTTAGTGACTTAGTAAGGCCATCACTCAAAGTAAAACAATGCTGGGAATGTAGCTCAGTGAAAAAACCCTGGGTGCAATCCCTAATACCTCACAGGAAAAAAAAAAGAAAAAAGAAAGAAAAAAGAAAAAGAAAAGAAAGACAAAGACAAAGACAAGGACAAAAAAGGTGCAATTTTACCTGTGTTATATAAAGTGGCAGGTAATGGGAAAAGTGGTCTTTGTACAAATTGATGTACAGGCTGTTTCTTGATGGTATAAGAATTCATCATATGGCATAATCTACATTTAAAAACAAATAATAACACTTTAAGAAATGTAATCTTTTAAAGTCAGTTTTTACTTCTCATGTATAAAAAAGACATGTAAAATTTAAACATAATCATCAATAAAAATAATTACAGAGTGACTTTTCATTTTCCGTCTTTATTATTTCAACTTACTTAGGCAAGTAATACAAACAATGCAAATACAGGTAAAAATCAAATGCAAATTCACAGCCTTGATAATTGAAGGTCATAGGCTAATATAAGACCTGGGTATAAGAAAGAGAAATGTATCTGTATCAGTGATTTAAATCTGTTGCCGCAATCCTTTAACTATGCATAATCAAAGCAAACAACTTCATGGTTTTACTTCTTTTAAAATCATTTTAAAATGAGGTAATAGAATCACGTGGCTCAAAACTGACAAAAGTATGTACAATGAAAATCCTCCCTCCTCTTCTGTCCTCTACCACATTATCTAGGGATTGCATATATTACCTGTTTTCAAAAGTAAAATCTTGTGTTATAGTTCAGTTACAGAATATTTGGCTAGCAGGCAGGTGGCCTTGGGTTTGATCTCCAGCATCACGCCCATGCGTGCACGAACACACACACACACACACACACACACACACACGGTATAGGATGAGCATCCTTAATTGAATAATCTGAAATGCTCTAAAATATGAAATCTTCTGAACACTGACAAGATGCCATAAGTGGAAAATTCTACACCTGACCTCATGTGACAGGTCACGGTCAAAATGCAGGCACATGAAAAATACTGTATAAAATACCTTCAGGTTATGTGTATAAGAGGTTTATGAAAAATAAATGAATTTCATGTTCAGACTTGGGTCTCAGCCTCAAGATACCATACTATGTATATGCAAATGACCCCAAATCCCAAATCCAAAAGCTGAAAAACTTCTGGTCCCAAACATTTCAGGTAAGGGGTACTCAACTTGTATTTTGAGGCTTTAAAAAATTCTAATAGAAATTGTTGTCCAAACCGCTAAGCAGTCACCAATCTCTGTACTTTTTGATTGGAAACATTAACCCAGTGTGGTAATTTTATGCCACTTTATGCTCCTGCCTCAGCCTCCCTAGTAGCTGAGGTTACAGGCATGTACCACCATGCTTGGTTTTCAACTGTCATTTCATAGGAGCCACTGAAGTATTTTAAGTGCAGGAGTCACTTCTGTTATCATACACATTATCACTTTTTCAAAATTTTTCTTTCTCTAGTTATTTTTACCAGAAATAGGCAGGAAGCAACAGAGATTGCATCACATTTTCTCTTACAAAACCAGAATTCTGCTTTTCATAAAGAGTGAGCACCAAGTATGTTTCCACTTACAGATTGCCTAAAACTTACCCTAACTTTCATAATCTTTAAATATCATTTATAAGCAAAAGAGTACTTTGCAGGCACACTGTTTCTTTACATGCTACTGCGGAGATTGAAGACCAGCACTTGAGGGTTCAGGAAAATAACAAAATAAGTATTACTGAGCTCAAGGAAACAATACTAAATGGGGAATGAAAGAATTTCTGAAGCCCTGGCTGCCATTTCCCCTGCTAGTTGGTAACACTCAACCACAGTAAAGTATCATCACTTCAAATTATTACACTTATTATAGCACTCATGAGTTCCTCATTATTTGCTAATGTCCCTCTTAGTAGACTGGAAACTTATTAAGGGGAGAGACTGTGTTCATTTCTGTGTCCCTAGCAGCCAGCACTATGGCCTCAATTCCTCATTTCTAAACGAGGTTAATAATCCAAGGTTAACATTCATGAAAAGACCGGGCATTGTGGCACACGCTTGTTGTAATTCCAGCACTAGGGAGGCTGGGGTAGGAGGACCGCTTCGAGTTCAAGGCCGGCCTGGCCTACATAGTGAGTTCAGGACCAGCCTGAACTACATAGTGACACCCTCTCAAAAAAAAAAAAAAATCAAAGCTACTCATAAAGGCAGGGATGGCACATCCATATAATCAATAGATAGCTACTCCCATTATTATGTAAGTGTGTGTCCAAGAATCACCCTTAAGGAATGACAGGAGCTCAAAGTTTGAAATGAAATCTCCCTGTGAATACTCTAGAATTTGGAAATACTGTACACTGCAAGAAGAGTATTCCTGTCCCTTCAATCCAGGGAAAAAGCAGTAGAGTGGATAAATCAGAAGCATATTCTGACGCAAACAGGTTTAAAGACTAAAATGAGGTGAATTAAGTTATTCAAGGAAGACAGGGGGAGATGTATCCAACATAACAGTTTTCTGTAAACTTAGTAGTTCTAGGAAAGGCGCTTAAACTTCAAGAGCACCATTAAAACCTGAACTATGAATACCCAAAAGGTCAAACTGGTAGACAGGACTTTTTCTCCAGAAGTGAGGGTCCGACACTTGCGTAATTTCTCTAACCGATGTTGACAAGTGTCTTCACGAAGCTGGAACTCAAAGACAGGGCTCAGGGAAGGGGGAAACACGGAGGATCGAGAGGTATTAAAGGGAACTGGGGGCGACCTCAGGGGTCTGGATTCTCCTCGGAGCTCCATCACTTGGAAGACTTGACTTGGGTGCGACACGTCCCCTTCCCAGGCCCACTGGGAAAGTCCCCTTCGATGTGACCTGACTTTGTGTTACGACAGAGGGAATGAATGCACGTGATGGGAGGACCGGGGGCACACAGTTTAAAGCTGGCGCCTTCCTTCTGTCTCTGCGAGCCTCCCCCGGATACAGGGCCTCAGAGCTGGGACGAGACCGCGGAGCCCGCCCGAAATAGAGGCGCCCGGCTGCGCGGCCCCCCGCTGCCACCTCGGGGGTGAACCCCCACTGCGCGCCGGGGGCAGGCCTCGGCTCCGCAGATGCTCTTGCTCCTCTCCCCTTGACAGAGGGTCCAGGGAGACGGTGATCGCTCCGCTAGGGTCAGCGACACCCCTATTTCGCATTCCGGGGCCGTCACCTACCGACTGCGCAGCCCAGCAGCAGCGGCTGCAGCTCCCCAACCCCACCAGGCGGCAGCTGCCATCATCTCAGTCGCAGAGTGCGCAGTTGCAGACAGGTTCGCTTCCTCTCCGGGCCACCGAAACCTTGCGCAGGCGCAGACCGGCAGGGAGCGGGGCGGGCGCTGGGAAGACCGCACCCTGGAGGCGACGGGCGGCGTTGCGGCCACGGCCGCCCCCAGCTGTTTGCAGCTACGGTACGGTCTAGCTTTGCCACGCTGGCTCGCTGCATTTCTCACGCATGCGCGGAGGCTCACGCGGCTTTTCAGTCTGAGTACCTCGTTGGTACTGGCCCTGCAGTTAGTATGTTGTTCCTCCATTTCCTCTTGAGGGACTGTACTTGCTCCCCAGGCGTAGCTCAATGACTGCCCCTAGTATCTTCTGGACTATAACAGTTTCTCAGACTTTCCTGATCGGCCGTTTTGTACTTCGTAGACTATCCTTCACCGGAGACTTGTCTGATGTTATTCTCTTGGTTAGAATGGGGTAGTGAGTTTGGGGAGGACCACAGAAATGACGTGCCCACATCATAGCAGGGGGACAGGTACACTGTCAGCGTGACTCGTCATTGCTGATGTTACCCTTGGTCTTCTACCTAGGCAGCATCTGTCAGTTTTTTCTATTGTTAGGTTTACTCCCCCAGCCATCTTTATAAGCACAGCCCACGTTTAAGGTGTGTGGAATTAAGCTTCACTCCCTTAGGAGGAAAGCTGCATAAACTACTGGAAATTCTGTGAGATTTTCTTTTCTCCATTTGTTCAACAATTTAAAAATATTAGTATTGACCCATTTTCTGTATTCTTCTGGTTACAAGTAATACTATGGTATTTATTTTATTGCTCCAAATTGTTTTAACCTTGGAAGTTCTTTCGAGTTGGCTTTTGTGTCCTTATGACTTTCTTTCTTTAAACACTACTTTCTGGCTTCATTACAAGATAGATGCTCCTGAATCATCTTCGGTATTTCCTGTCTCAGCCCTAGAACCAGCCATTTCTCCTCAGAAACCTGATTTCTTTTAAGAATAGTATTCAGATACTAACAACTGGGTGCCAGGAAGGCTCAGGAGCCAGGTAAGGTGGCCCACACCTGTCATCCCAGCACTCTGCAAAGCCGAGGCTGGAGGATTGTGAATCCGAGCCCAGCGTGGGCAATTTAGCAAGACTGTCTCAAAATTTAAAAGAAAAAAAATTTTAGAAGAGAGCTCTACGGATGCAGCTCAGTGTGAGACTCCTGGGTTTAATCCCCAGTGTGTGTGTGTGGGGGGGGTGGCTGGGTGGGTGGGGTCTTCAAGGAGAATCTCAAATTGAAGTCTGTTGGACTGAGGGATCTGTGCCATTACCACATTGTGGTGTCACTATTACTGGTTAATCAAACGAATCCAGCTAACATTGATATTATTTTCCCCTTGCTGATGAAGCAAGTTACCACCCCATTTAGGGGATTAAAGTAAATTTTTTCTTGACCTGGAGGTCAAAAGTTTGAAATAATTTTCATGAGAAAAAGACAAGGTGTCAACATACCTTCAAGAGGTTCTAAGGGGAGAATATTTCCTTGCCTTTCAGCTTCTAGTGGCTATGTTGCTTAAATTCCTTGGCTTCCTCCACCCTCAAAGTGCATTTTCCAAGCGTGGCACGCTTGCATGAGCCTATAGACCCAGCTACTTGGGAGGCTGAGAAAGATGTCTTGAGCCCAGGAGTTTGAGGTCAGCCTAGGAATATATTGAAACACCATCTCAAAAAAAAAAATCCAACAAAATAGATGTAGTATATCCTCCAATCTTTGCTTCCATCATCTCTCTACTGCCTTCCCTAACTCTGATTTCATGTATTTCTCTTAGCAGGGTGTGCTGGCACACACCTGTAATTCCAGTACTGGGGAGGGTGAGGCAGGAGGATTGCTGTGAGTTCAAGGCCAGCCTGAACTGCATAGTGAGATCCTGTCTAAAAACAAACAAACAAACACCCAAACCAACCAACCAACTGAAGTGTTTCTCTTAAAGGATTCTATGACTACCTTAAACCCCATCTGGATAATCGAGAATAATCTCCCTTTCTCAAAATCCTTAATCACATCTGCTAAATCCCTTTTACTATGCAAGTTAACATTCTGAAGATTAGGACATGGACATGTGGGAAAACTCTAATAAGCAATTGTTAGGCTAATTTAATTCTTAAATCCATTTCCTATATATTTTCATTTTATTATATTTTCATCGAGATGTAGTCTTCTATCTATACACTATCCAATGGAGATTTATGAGTCTATTTTTGGTTTAAGTTTTACTAATAATATCTTCTGTAACTGAGTTCTCCTGTAGCCACTGTATCTATTAAATTCCAATTTACTTTTCCAGTACTGTCGATCAAAACCAGGGCCTTTACATTGAGCTACATCCCCCGTATCCATTTTTTTTAAAAAACAAAACAAAACAAAAAAACAAATCTGAAAGTCTCAGATGGTTAAATGGCCCAAGCTGGTTGAATTTGCAATCTTCCTTCTTCAGTCTTCAACGTACAGTAGGTCAACACACCCAGTTAGTTCCATCAATTAACCAGGCATAATTTTAGCTATTTTAAATTTTAATTGTTTCTGCAGGTTACATTTATCATAAGTGGAATAAAGGGTGAGTTTGTTAATAAGAAAACCGTTAACAATTTCCCTCTGATAATTTCAGTTTTCTCTAAATAGTGAAAAATAGTCTGCCTTTAGGGACAAAAAGCCCTGCTCCAAAAGAGATGTGACTTGAGGATTAGGTAGAACTACTAGTTTCACTATCTTGGAGACTAGTCCTGGTCCTCAAATCCCACTGCTAGAGACCTGGGCTGCACACAGAAAGGAATGGAGACTCTTTTAGGGCCTGCAGGCAACACACTTATGTCAGAGCAGACTGAGGAGCTACTTGGCCTCCTATGCTAACCCAAGGCCATATTTAACACTAATACAACATAAGGGAAAATAGTAAGAGGGAAGAAAAGAGCTCTATCTTCAACCTAGAGAAACAGATCTAAACCATCTATCTGATTGTGGCTGTTCTTTGGTTTTTCCCTCTGTGCTCTCAGGAGGCAATGTATGGGCAGCTCCTCTCTGGCTGATGTCTATCGACCAGTCTCAGGGGCAAGTGAGCCACAGAAGGGTGAGCGTAAACGGAGCCCACTCTACAGGAGTTAGTTTCTCACTTGCAGGTAGGGCCCAGCCACTAAGCCAGCCATATCCCACACCTTGCAAAGCTCAGTGTGAATCTGAAAGGGCCTTCCCCGAGAAGCTGCACAGTTACAGGTAAGAAAGGCTGCATTTTAGATTAACACTAAGTTGAAATATCAAAACCCTAAGAACTTCAAATTATAGAATTAGGTGATGTCTACATTTAGACTTTAAATTTTCAGAAAAAATAGGCAACTTTGGCATTATCCATGCATATCATGTTGGAATTGTTTAGATTCCTGGATCTTTGAACACCATCTCTCTGAACTCAGGGTATTGCCAGCTCTCTCTGAATCATGTTAAATTCGAGTTCATTAAAGTTTAATCTAATGTCACTGTTGCCATCCCAAATTTGGAAAGGAAATGAACAGGCAGGCTCATTCTCATAGTAAGAACTTTTAAAATTCTTAGATTCATTTTTTTAAGACTTCTCTCTTTTTGCTAATGTTGGTCTCTCTTTAGGAATATTAATAATGTATCAGGCTTTATATTAGTGAGAGATGCCTCAAGACTCCTTCAATTCAAGGAAGATCTTGTTTAAGAAAAAAACACAAAGTATAGTCATTTAATTAGGTTCATTTTAATAAAGTATATAGGAGTTTACAACTCAAAACAATTATTCATAAAACTATCAGATACATAAGATAGATCACACCAAGAGTGCAATAACGTAAATCCAATAGTCTGCAAATAAGAGGTATTGCAAAAATTGACTGTTTTTCCCCCATCCTTTTCCTTGTTCACAGCCCTTGAGATTGTTTGTATATTACTGTTTTCTGAGACCTGATGCTCTCAATATTCCTTGTATCAGGACAGACTCCCTTACTGAGTCAAACCTAGTATGGTCACCAGAGTTTACCTTTTCTCCACAGCATAAGCATGGTCCTTGTCCTTTATCATTTGGTTTCTATTCCCTAAAAATGACATTAAATGTTCCCTCATTTAAAGTAACACCTGCAGATCTTGTGGTGTCTGGTAGTCACTACTGCCCTCTAAATGCTACCAATGAGTACTTAGGATAAGCCCTACCAAGTCTCACCTTGTAGATCAGCTTACTTGGCAGGAGGCTAAGGCAGTGAAGAGCCAATTGCCCCCACCTCTACTGAAAACAGCTCTGGCTCTAATTTTGAGTTTTTGGCAAAAAGAATTGAATTTAATCATGCCAGATACTTAGTGGTCACTTCTCAATATTCTTTGGATGCTTTTATTAGGAGAAGTGGAATTAATACTATGGAAGCAAGTACGGGGATGCATGTGCAAGCACACAGGCAGACACACAGACACACACTCCATTCACACTCCTCAGACAGGAATCTTTGGTAGATTCAGAGAATACAACTGATTTGCCATTTTTGTGTGAAAAGACTGCATTGTCTCCCTTCACCCCCAAAGTCTAATCTATCCCTTTTTTTTTTCACTAGGAATTAAACACAGAACCTTGTGCATACTAGGCATGTATTCTACCACTAAGCTACATCCTCAGCCATAAACCCAACTAATCTTGCTAAAAATCATCTCTGTAATTCCCTGCCATATAGTTCTTTTACAATGCAACCCAGATAACACTGACTTGATTTCAAGAATATTACAAATGCAAAATCGTGTCACACATACAGTTTGCTGGGATATAGCTCAGACTAAATTTATGGAATTACAAATTATGTCAATATTGGACCAAACCATGTGTAGTTAACATTTAGCCCCTTTTACCAGCTATTCCAGAGTCCCTTCACACATAAACTTGGTCCTGCACTATAGGTGAGATAAAGGAGAGGTTGGGTCTCTGCAGAGTAGGGCTGGGATCCAGCTAATCAATCTTGCTCTGTTTTCTAGTCAAAAGAAATGGAGATGAGCTATTTCACTGTTATTTGGTGAGATTGTCACAGGCTGGACTGAAACTTAAAACTATTTACTGTAACAAGGGAGTCAACTAATAAAAATAAACATAAAATAACAACAATTAAATAATGGCTCAACAGTACGTCTTAGCATCCACTTATTGGTATGGTAGAAATAGGGGAATATGACTGCATAAATGACATGGGTACAAGACTTCCTAGGAATAGAACAAAAAGTTTCCAACTGCTTTTTATTTTTAAGCATTTTGTGAAGTTTTCATTAACAAGTCTTCAAGTGTTCTGGTGGTTAGAAAAACAAGTATCAGTTGACAAAGGCAATGGAAAAAATATTGATTCCATTTAAAATAGTCAGTGTTTACTCCTTTAGACAAGGATTGGAGGAATGGAATCTGAGTTTGTTATGGACATCAACAAGAGGCTCCTGCCATCTTTTTCTGTGATACTCCTATGGACCTCTCATCAAAATAATCTGCATTCCAAATTTCTCAGATTAAATTGCTGTGTGACTAGCAGCCATTTCAGAATTGGCTGAAATGTGTTCTCTAGTTTCAATTTCAAAGACACAGCAGAAAATAATTTTTTAAAGGACAAATGACTTCATTTTAGTTGTATCCTTCGTACTTTGAAGAGCACTGGATCTTTCTTCAATTTCCTGTAATAAAATTTCCTATTTGATATAATGCATACATATCTGGTACATTCTGATTATTTTTCTTTATGAAAGAAAAATACTAAGTTTCTATTATCAGGTCACTCTGGTGATTATATATAAAGCTACCACTTTAGGTATCAGTGAAATATCCACCAGGTAGTTGAAAATATTGAGGTGTATATATTCTAAAACTTATTATTATTAGGAAGCCAGTAAGATACCACTATCTTTGTTTAAAGTTTAGAAAGTCTTTAGCTACCAGGTGAAACTCAGATACAACATGCTCCTATAAACATACACATCAGCCTATATATGAGATTTGCAACTTTAACAGTGAGCCCAAAGCAAATAGGGCTTATGAGTTCAGCATCTTCTTCAGCATCAAATTTCGTTTTTTCATCTTTCTAATCTAACCATGGATTTGGAGCCCAAGAACTATATGTAAACCCAAAGAAGAAAAGGGTGAAATATGGCAGCCAACTTCATTAATTCAATAGTGCCTGTTATCAGGCATTATTCTTTAAGAGTTCATCAGTGCATGTTGTGGCTCAATGCTCTAAATATATGCTAGCTCATTACTTTCCACTGAAATGAAAGGTCACAGATTCCTGTATTTACCAAATGTGTAAATAATATACAACACAAATTTTTAAAAAAGTACAGTATTTTGTGGACCATGTATTTTCTTTTCCTTTTAAATTTTAGGTTGTTGCAGTATACATACTGGAAATATGTATTGCTACTAATTCATAGCACCCCAAGCACTCCTGATTCCCCTTACAATGAAATTTTTCAGATTTCCAGATTCAGGAAGATCCCTGGTAAGGGCACTTAATTTTTAAATGATAGATTTACCCTGCATGATCCAAAGACAACCTGTAGGAAGGCAATAAAACCCTACCATAGTACTTGTCTTCAGAATTCACCAATTATTAATAAAGTACAAAATGTCTTCATGAATCACCAAGTAGAAAAAAAGCATATACAGTTACATTCATTTCCCTATTCAAAGAAGGTATGTAGTTTCTACCTACTGTAGGTGTCCAATAGAATAAAAGAGGGTTTCAAGCCTATGCTTCCCAAATGATTCTACTACATAATAAAATCACTATGATTTCATTCTGATTTGTACCTTGAGAATGAAAATGCCCACCTGATTGGGAGGAACAATCAATTAAAGAAAAAACATCTTGGAGGACTGTTATGAAATAATCCTGAATATTCGGAAGAATTAATTAGAATGACCTTCCATTTTTAAGAGTTTTTCTTTTCTTTCTCTTTTTTAAAGACAAGTGTATGTTGCTCAGGGTGGTCTTGAACTCCTTGGCTCAAACAATCCTCCTGACTAATGCTCCCAAGTAGCTCGATAACAAGTGTGCATCACCAGACCTAACAAGAATTTGTGATTTCAGGTGAGAACACTCCCTGAGTATTCCCTTCCTCTTCGGTCATGCCTTTGAGGATTTCACTTGATAACTACCATGAAGAGTTTAGGGTGCAAAGGTTCATGCACAGTAGCCAAACCCATTTTCCATCCATTGTTATACAGAAAAATAAAAAAACAGTAATTGAGAGAAAGCAAATTGCTGGAATGAACATTTAGCATCCATCAAAGTGAACGGTTTCAGGCATGGTTGAGACCGTGGTTGGAAAACCACTGCTGGTGGCTCTGACCCAATTAGTTAAGTTTATCTTTTAACTGGAACATTAGTAACAGATG
>RJWT010025289.1:0-16184 GCA_004365215.1 Cuniculus paca | reverse complement strand
GAAGGACAGGAAAGGGCCAGGCAAGCCGTTCTTGTGGCGCTGCAGCTCTTGGAGCCCAGGAAACGGGCTCTTGCCCTTGCTGGTCAACTCAAGATGAGCCGCAAAAGGCAGTGTTTCCTTTCCAGGAGACCAGGACCTCGTTGGAGCCACTCACCCATAGGACGGCCTCCCTGGTCACCTGTGTTTAGCCTGCTCACTGTCACAGTGATTATACGTGGGTGCCCAGGGTCCCCAGCACAAGTGGAATTGTACTGGAATCCGGGGTTATTTAGGAAGGGAAAGTGGGGGGTGGGAACGGGGAAGAGGAAAAGCAGCAGGACTGGCGAGCTGTTCTTGTCCCACCCACACCCTACCAAGCTCCAAGATGCTGGCATAGCAGGGAGAGAGGGAAAACCTTGTTCTGAGAGTCACTCATTTCTCACCAGCATTTCTCCCGAGGTTTACCTGAGCAGAGCTGCTTCCTGAGGTGGCATCGAGGTACAGTCAGTGGGGAGGCATTAGCTCAGGCCCGTTAATGGCTGCCTCTCAGTGTCTCTGGGGACACTGATCCAAGAACAAGAGGGCCAAGAGTTCAAGGGCACCCTCCTCTGTTTTTCAGTACTGGGCATTGAACCCAGGACCTGCACACTGAGCCAGATGCCCAGTCCTCTGTGTTTTGAGGTAGGGTCTCTCATCAAATTGCTAAGCTGCCCAAGCTGGGCTTGACTTTGCAATCCTCCCGCCTCAATCCCCAGAGTGCCGGGATTACAGGCATGTACCACCACCCCCGCCCCTCAATCAACTGAAACGAAGACCCTTCGCCAGGGCTCAGTGGCAACCATTCAGGGACACTGTTAGCCTTCCGTGGCAATCAGTTCTCATCGCAGCAGCAAAAACCCACACACTGACATCTTGCCTTTATCCTCAGGCCCAGCCAAGTCTATAGCACCAGGCAGCTGGCTTATTATGAAGTCAGATGACAGAGAACAGACTCCTACCACCCCCATGGTGCCAGGGACATATCCAAAGCCCACGGGTGTCATGTCCCAAGGGCTGACGAGAGCTGTGCCAGTAGTGTATGCCAGGTGCCTTCTAGGAGACTTGAAGGAACCCCTAGTTCTAGGGAGTAATCTTTCAACTGGCAGATAGTAGTGGGGAACCATTTACCTTGTATTCACATCTGTTTTAGCTTTAATGACAGTCTTAAATAAGGGCTCCTGTGGCACTGAGAGGGCAGAGGGCCATCTGAATGTTCTTCACTTCCTCTTCTAGTCTTGGGTTGAGGGAGTCTTACAGGGCTTCCACCTCAGGTGCCTATGCTGATGGGGGTGGGGGTGGGGCTCCAGGTGCCTGCCCCTCAGCCAGGGCTCTTGAGTCGGGAATTTAAGACTCATTAGTGTTCAGCAAAGTTGGGCCACACCAGTCTGAGGCAGGACTCAGTTCTGTCAACTCAACCCCAAAAAGAAGTTTCTCTAAGGACCCTTCCCACTGCCTTTGTATCATTTTCAAGCATCAATGCATATCCGGACTTTCATCTGAAATTATTTCCTTTAGTAAAACACACACACAAACTTTGGCCAGTCATTTGCAATTTAGTACAAAACTATGATGAGAATGCCTCAAAGCTACGCTGGGGCTGTAGCTCAGACCATTTGCCTAACATGCATGAGGCCCTCGATTCGATCCCAAGACTGTCAAAAAAAAACTTTGCAGTACTTCTAAGTAAAAACTACCCTTTTGAGGTAGAAGCAGCCAGACCCCCACCCCACTAATTTAAGATGTTATGATTCGAGCTTAGATGATTGACACTAATAGTATCATTTGTTTTTATGTATCTGGAAGGGTAAAAAGAAACACCAGAACACACGGTCACTTTTTAATATGCAGTGGATCGGAATGTCTGGGGCAGCCAGGCAGAGATTACCACCTCACCCCACGGGACAGGGGAAAGAAACACCTGCTTCAGAAACACCTTCTAGTGCGATTCCTCTGCTGTAGACCAAACGGCCACAGGATGGGCAGCTGGTACTATAGGGCTGGGATTCTAATTGGAGTTTGGTTCCTTCCACCAAACCAGTGGTTTTTTCTTTTTTTGGTACCCAGAATTGAACTCATGACCCCAGTGCTTGCCAGGCAGGTGCTTGTGCTGCTGAGTTATATCCCCAGCTAAACCAGTGGTTTTCAAACTCACTTTTGTGGCAGGACTTCAGCAGGTCTCTGGGAGTTCCAAATGCTGTTAACCATTAAAAGTTACCTTTTATCTTTTATACATACACTTAAAAGGGTTAACACACACATTAACTGATGCTCCCAGTATCTCACAGCAAGGTCGCCATTACAGTGCATGTGACTTTCACACGGGGTCACTGATGGGGAGGACGCCAGTCTGGGCTGTGGTCATGAAGCTCAGACAACACTAGCGGCTCTCATCCTAGAATTCTAGCACTCATAATCCGTTTCTTACTTGATACACAGTGGGTAAGGACTGAAAGCAGGTGTTGAGTATCCTGTTAAAAAGCATCTACTTCAGCTCCGTCGGTAACCAGAGACTGCGCCCACGCTGTCACTACATTTACACTTACTGATCTGTATGAACCCAGAATTTCCCCCCTCTGTATCATACCATCAAATTTCACAACTGGATGCTAAATCAGTTTGTAACTAACCCCCCGCCCCCTTTTGAGACAGGGTCTCGCTGTGTAGTTCAGGTTGGCCTTGGGCTCACTTTGTAGCCCAGGCTGGTCTCGAACTCCCAACGATCCTCCTGCCTCAGCCTCCCAAGTGCTGGGATTACAGGAGTTTGCCACCACGCCTGGCTTGTAACTAATCTATTTGTATTAATCAAACACACTCCTTCCCCTACCCCACTGATTTGACTTAAATTTAGATGAGTCATGTGAACAGCATCATTTGTTTTTATGTATTTGAAAGGATAAAGAAAAACAAAAACAATTACACTATCCCAAGCCTTTGATTTGGGTTAGGAGGGAGCATAGGACTCATAATTTAAGCCTTCTGGTAATAACTCTTAAGTGCCTCTGCAAGAGTTGAGGCTTGGCTAACTAAAAGAGAACCAAAGTAAAACAGCTATTTACATAAAGCTGTCTTTTGGAAGCCCAAGAAAATGAGGGAGAGGGAGTCAGGACAGTTTTTACTTAGATTTTGCTATTAACTCATTGGGGAATCTGAATGAATCTTTGTTCCTCCTTTAGCCTGCTTTCTCAATGAAAAAGGACGATGCTGGGTTAAATGCATGGCTTTTGGCTTTTAAGAACAAAAGGCTTTTTTTTTTATCAGCATTTCATTGGAAATCTAGTAAAGCTTTGAATGCCCTACAATGGTCCAGCAGAACAGTGAGAAAATTAGTTAAGTAGGTGATGTAAGGCCCCTCTCCACCTCTATAAACTTCCAGTTTTCAGGGTACCTTGCTTCTGGAAGACAAATGCTGACTTGAGTTAGTCTCTCCTTCCTGAGCCCCTTTCTCCTAGACCAAGAGGTGGAAGTAATTAATCTTTCACACCGAAGACACTGCATCATAGCACTGAATGGAGAACCATAGTGACAACCCAAATCCAGGGGCTGAACAACTGTGGGTGACAGTGACATATTTATTCAACTTAAATGGCTAGTGATGCTACAGCAGATTCAACGCTGTCACAATAGGCAAGCACTACTGTCAGCAGGAACACACCAGTACATTTCAACAACATCCAAGCTTCATGGTTTATATTCTCATTAAAAAAAAAAAAAAAAAAAGAAGTGAGTTTGAAAGCAAAGGCCAATTTAAAATGCTGATATAAAACTTGACTGAAAATACAATTCAGGTACAACTGCTATGACCACTGTAAGAAAAGCTAAGAACTCAGATATAAAAAACTTAAATGGCAAATAAAATACAATAGCAGCATTTAAAAACACTGTAACTCGCAGTTCAGCGGACGCCCCCCTCCCCTCCCTGCACCTCTCATGCCTGGCTCTGTGGACATGGCCTGCTAGAGCAGTGTCTGCACAGAATGCACAGTGGATGACCTCCACCTAGTCCAGAGGGGCAGGGCTTCAGCAAGTTATGTGCTGGGACAGCAGAACTCATGTTTGTCAGAGGCTTGGAGTGGTCATGCCCTACTCCTGACAGGAAGCATCTCTCACATTCTGGTCCTGCCCAAGAGATCTTGTCAGTAACCTCAACTCTGAACAACTTTCTTGGGAATGTGACTAGAAATTAAACAGCTGGGACTCTTGCCGTATTTTTCAACTCTTTCTCCAGAGCCCAGGGTCTATTTTAAACTTGGAGCCCCCAATGCAACTTGGGAGGGTATAGCTGGAACCCAAAATCCCAGAATAGGGTAGCTGAACAGGCACCAGACAAATGACATCCCTCAATGGCATCTTCAAATCAGCCCTTACTCTTAAAAGATCTAGAATTGACTTTGATAAGGATAGGCCCTCCTAGCCTCATATGCAAGTAGACAAGCATACCAGCTATCTCAAGATCAGTAGCTCATAATCTTATTCTAGGATATACACTCAATTGTCATTTGAATATACTTTAAAAGATTCTATGGCACTATTTTTGTTCATTCTCTTTTGGATCCATCACAGTACTACTTTAATTCTCAGAATATTCTCTGCAACATGGAAAGTTATCAGTAAGCAAATATGCAAAAATACTATAGAAAAGACGCAGTGCACAGCCTTATTGGGAAATCCCAGCAGATTAAGGCAGCCGTATCATTTTGTGTTTTGAGGGAGAGGGAGACTGGAGTTAAGGAGACCACCAAGGTATCTAAAAACAAGGTTACTCACACAGTGCCAGAACAGGGAAGTTCAGAGATGACAACATGCTGGCAGCTCAAGGTCACTATTAGTGCCTCAGACCCAATTCCTCCACGTGATGACTCAACAAAGTTGGCAGTGCCCACAAAGCACTGCTTTTCTCCATGCAGCACCATCTTCCAAAGGGCAGTTCTTTGCCTTTGAGCTGTACTGTACAGGTCTCAGCACTATCCTGACTGTTCATCTTCATGCCCCTGGCAGCTTTCCATTTATGGACCCCCAACGAGCCTGCTAGATCATGCCACCATTTAGACCTGAGGAGCTGATGATGGCTGTGTGCAGACACATCAGTCACGACATACACTCAGGTTTTTCACAACTTTGTCTGAACACACACTGGGTTATTTGGCAGACTGGAGTCCAAGATGACACCTCAGACAGGCTTATTTTCAGACACCGGCCAGACAGCACCCACAACTTTCAGATTGGAACCAGCTGATGTTTTAAGTGCCATGTTCCTTAGTTGGAGGGTACATTCAGATACTGACCCAACACAGAGAGCCCCAAGGAGTGAAGGTCCTCAGGGGATGGGGAATGGTCTAAGCAGGACACTTCGAAGCCCAGCCAACCCACCACAGATGTTGGGCTAGCAACCTCAGAGCCAGCGGTATTCAACATCAACTTTCCCAAGGAAAGAACTGCATAATATAGCTCATCCATAGACCAAGAGATGAGAAGGATGCTCAACAGCCATGAAGGCAATGAAAACCCACCCCTTTCAAAGCAAGAACTAGTCCAGAAGTGACTAGATGTCTTGGTGTCGTTTAAATGGAAGCAGAAGTCACAGATCTAAAGAGCAGAGCTTCCTGTGTGTGTGGGGGGGGCACCACTAGTTGAGCACAAAATCCAATCCCATCTGATTCTGTTTCTACTCCCGATTCCTCTCTGCTCATCTAAGAATGACAGGCGGAGTTTTCTACCCTTCCTCCCCCTAAAGCCTCCTGCTCCCCATAGCATTTGGTCAAGCACTATTGCTCCCTGGATTAGGTGGAATTCAGGGCCCAGAGGACTGCATGCCCTGCAATCAAAGCAGCAGGAAAAAATTTAAAAACTTAAGAGGTCAGAGGTAGTTTTAATTACTACTGATGTACAAGTCTTGATTGCTTTGCCCTTTTTCAGCTTGGGAGATCTTCGGGGCGAAATCACTAAGGAAATCTTTTCAGTGCGTAGGCATCATGGTGAGGCTCCTCAGCAGGGCCTAGAATCCAAAAACAATCTGATGTTTTCCTTTGCCAAAGGTCAGCTTCCCGACAGCACCTCAAACCACTTCTTTGTGAGCAGGAAAAGGGACAAACGGTAAATCACGGGGCAAAGAATTAGAACGTGTTAGCAAATGCCGCCATGCAGAACACTCAACTTTATTCGCTTTATTTATATATTTAACAATTCTAAAGTATTTACTTCTTGCTTTGACAAAAAATGAAAAATATAGGAGCACTGACTCCTCTTTAGGAGAAAAGGGTTATATGTACAGCTATGGAGAGTTACGGTTCCTCCTTTACATACAAAGAAGAATATTAATAAAAAAGTGCTTCATTGATCAAAAAAGGGCTAAGAGCTGCAAGCATTTATTCACACTGTACATCAGACCCAAGAAACCCGTATCACAACCTCTTGGCACCTGTCACTAGGAACTGCACAATCTCCAACTACACAGACTCCTCCCTACCTGCACAAGACCATGCAGCGTGCGGAGAACTACACCCTGTTTCACTAAGCACGGACTCTGAGCAGCCTGCTGCCGTGGGAGCTGGGGTCATGCTCAAGATGCTCTGGGATCTGGCTGGACCGACAGTGCCAGGGAAGGTGTCTGGGCCACACAGGAGCCACCTTCCTGAGACACAGCTTGCCCTTGGCCAGGGAACTGCTTCCAAAGGGGAAGAGGAGTGCTGGGAAGGGTAGAACTTCAGTGTTCCCTGACCGCACGCTTGCACACCTACCTCCTCACCATGATCTGCTCTGTTACCAGTTAGCAGTTTTCCGCAAAGCCAAGAGGGGCCCTTCCCTTCCCCCAAGAGGGAGGATAGGCGCAAAACATGGAGCCAACCCTACAGAGCACAAACCTGAATGTCTCTCCAACCCTTCCCATACTCACTTCCACCACAAATTTTCTTGATTTAAGGCTCTTTTGAGACCACATTAAATCTGAGGAAAGGTGCCCGGAATCTCCCCCGAGACACATCGCTTCTCTAAAGAACCTTGCGAAGTCACCAACTATCCCTTCGCTGCCAGCCACCGGCTAGTGGGCACGTGCTCACTCGGGTAGTCAGGAGTGGAGCAGGGGGACTGCTGAGTGCTTTGTGCTGCCCAAAGAAGGGAAGGAGGAGGAAGGCTGATTGTATGGGGACTTTTCTAACTCTAAAGGTTGATTCTACCCCTTAAATGCGAGATTCATGATTTGTTTGGTTTGGGAAAGGGAATTTTTGGAACCCTGAGTCTGGATTTCCCCATGCTGGCTGAGGAAGAGATTGTTTGTGGGATGAGGCCCTGGAATGGGGCTCCTGGGTATGCCTGGGCTCAGGGGAGGCCTTGGCCACAGCAGACACCAGTGTGACCAGACTGTACTCTTGTGCCCGAGGAGGCAGTGCCCAGCCTACCCAGGGAACAGCCCCCTGAAAGTGAAGGGAGCCTTACATGATCTGGGTCAAGTTAAAAACAGAATCCCATGGGGAACAACATGCTGACCACCCACCCCCAGCCCCTCTCGCTTGCCTCCAAGCACACATGCTCTTTCCCAACAGAAGTTTGGGAGTTCCATGCACTATGTGCCTTTCCCTCCAAATGCCAATCCCTGCCTATCTGTGAGGGGGGGTGGGCCTGCTCTCAGGAGCAAAAGGCACCTAGGGCAGTGTCCTTGGGAAGATGCTTCCAGCCTCTCCAGCAGCAAAGGTTTCCCAACCAGTCTGATGTGGCGGTGGCATGAGGAATGGCCACAAATATTAGTACTGGCTTGCTTTCCTACTCACTGTCTCAAGCCTCTATTCCTGGCTCTGACCATTCTTCTACACCAAGAAGCATCATGCCATCCCTCAGTGTGCCTGACAGAAGGCAGCTCAGCAGTTACGGGAGCCTGGCAACCTCTGGTCTTTCATTAAAAAAAAAAAAAAAAATTTAAGACAACCTGGGGACCTTTTTGAAGGCAGAGGGAGGCTAGAAAAGGGAAGAGGGGTTAAAAGAAAAATCAATCTACAATCCAGTGGTACATCCCAATTTCTGTCACTCCGTACAGGTGGTTCCACGCCCCACTCCGAAGCGCACAGGCCTCTCGATCTTCCCAGGCTGCGTGGGCCGCTCAGAGAACAGCAGCTCGGCTTCCGCCCGCTCCAGGTCACTGAGCTTCAGTTTGAAGTGGCAGCAATGGGCTTATCCAGTTCGAGGTCAATGCTGGAGCTCGTGGGATGCAGGCTGCTGTAGCAGGCCTTACACACTCGACTGGGTTCAAACAGCTGCTGGCTAGGAACCGGAACCTTCTGGTTACAACAACTGGAACAGAATACGTTTCCACAATTCCTTGAGATGAGAAAAATGAACAAAAAAGTTGAGTTTTGGCTAGCAGATATGCAGTGGGAAAACAAACCTCAGACCACATTAAATCTGTGTGTAACTCGGATGTGCTAGAGACTCTTCTGAGGTTAAACGCTAGGCAGGGAAGACATCTCCACCTACCAGAGCCATGGGTCACTTTCACTTTGGGGCCACAGACACTTGCCTGCCTCACCATAATGGCTCAAGGTTATCAGGTTGAGCAGGATATGCTCAAGAGAAATCCGTCAGAACAAATGGGCCTGGAAGCAGCAGCTGCTAGCTCAATGGGAAAATCCTGATCCAGGAACTTACCCAATGACCACAGCCACCTGGGCAATGGCCTCTGTGTCGCTTGTGATCACTGAGAAGCTCAAGTCAAATAAGCTATCTGTGGGCCCCTCAGAGGAGAGAGATAATCACCCTGCCCTGCCGAGGTAAGAAGCCTTGCCAAAGGGCCACTGCTCTGGAGACTCGGAGGGAGCAACCTGGGAGGGCAGACGGCTGTCAGCCAACACTGCTCTGTAGGCAGCATGCAAAGCCAGGAGTCAAGCAGCCCATGACGCATGCTCAGAGTGGAAGAGGAGAGGGGGAAGGATAAGCGTGTGTTTAAGCATACATGCAAACACACTCCTTTATTAGACAGCTGTCAGTCAGTTATGGCTTACTACCCTGCTCTACGAATCTCTAGGGAAACTTAGGGCTCCGGAGACTCAAGGGCCTCACTGCACACAGGCCCAGGTTACCCTCTCCTCCTCCACCGCCAAAAGCCCTGCTCTGATGCATCTGTGCAATACAGGCCCATACATCCTGACCAATACCTATCACACCTAAGAGAAAAGAGTGATAAAGGATAAGTTTCTGCCTGCCTTACAACCTACTTTTGCTGGGCCTTAAAGTAATAAGCCAATCCCATACAGCACAGTATATGAAATTCCAAGAGGCCTGACACAGCTAGGGGAAGGCATCTCCATGAAAAAAACCACCTTTTAACTAGCATCACTCACTACCTTTGCAAACCCACCAATGGATTAAGGGCACTCAGGCACAAGAGAGCTGAGACGGAAGAATACTACAGAAGGAAAAGGTACGACATGAGGCAATGGAAAGACAGAAGTAAAATGAATACACAAAATTTCATCTTCTGGAATGTATTAAGGACCTCATAACTGTTTCTTTCTTTTCTTTTTTTTTCCCCCTCATAACTGTTTTTTAAAAACATTCAGTAGGAACCTGTGGTTACACAGGAAAAATTATGAATGACTACATTTCTTTAATGCACATGCCAGAGTTCAGTTCAAAAGCCTGACATGAATTTCAACAGCGAAGCTTCTACCTGACTTCTTTCAGGGGAACTGGAAAGACCTAAGTGGAGTCTTCCCTCAAAGTCGTCCATGCTAAAACAATTCTCTGGGAAGACTGTCTCTATTCAGATCACTCTCTTTAAAAACAATACAAGGAGTGGTGGTGCTATCTGACCTGAAGTTGCTAGCATCATCTCAATGAATGACCAACTCAAAAGAAAAAGCGCTGAAAACCTAACCGGCTCCTTACAAGATCAGCTTCTGCAGAAGCTTCCCTTCTTGTCAAAAGCAAGACAGACAAGTTGACCTGAATGGTCAGGAGGGGAGCACTGCTGCAGCTGGAGACTCATCCTCCATGGTCTCTTCTATTAGCTGTTGCGGATTCCCCCAACCCCGCCTGCCCGCCTGTGCTCCCCTGCCCCAGGCTTCAACCTAGGGAGTGCAGAAGAGAGGGAATAACAGCATTAGTGCGAAGTTACTGTAGATGTGCAGACATCACAGACAGGTTGTTGCAGATGCTCACCACATTTGATCAACACGGTCAATGTCCCTGCAAGGAGGGGAGAAAGAGCTCAGAAAAGAAGCCAACCAAAGACATTCGGGTTTGGGGTGCAAGATGAGAAAACACATGGTCCTGGAAGCATCATTAATAGACAAAGAGGTGGATCCATTTTCAATTCAGGCTCACTAGGGTAGGTGAGCCATGGGGTGATTCGAATTCCTATCCCAAGAAGACGCCACATCTGCCGCACAGTCACCACCCCAGCTGGGCCAAAGCATCCTTAGGAACACACTACCCAAACCTAGGGGAGAGGAGTTGGGAGCCCTAAGGATGAAAGGCTGTCCTCAGCTATTTCTACTACTCCCTCCAGCTAGGTCTGCTCATTAATGGCACAAAGGACAAGTTTGGAACCTTGGAGCAGACAAAGAGTAGGAAAATGAAGTTCTCTGACCACAGCCAGAAAACTGTTTTTGTCTGTAGTAGCCGAGCTGCATTTTACACTGAGAATAAGACACAGTGATCTGAGTGGCGTTGCTCCACCAATCTGGGAGACAAAAAAAAAAAAAAAAAAAAAGATATCATTTACCTATTTCAAAATTTAACAGTGATCACTCCAAACTAGAACAAAGATACCAAACGCAGTTCTGTAAACACGAAAGAGGAGACCCCAGGGTTCGCCCAGTCAGAACGCTTCCAGCAGGAAGCCTGCTACATTCCACTCTGCAGGCGCCGTGTAGTCTCCGTACCCCAGTCCACCCTACTGTACCCACAATGTACCTGCAGTGGTGCTTCCTGCTGGCGAGCCAAAAGGCACTGTCACACGCATAGCAGTGGGCAGCCAGGTGGTCAGGGAGCCAACGGGTCATCTGCAAAACAGGTGGGGCCAAGTTAGTGACCGGAAATGGGCCATCCAGCTGGAGCCAACAGAGCCATGCCGGGAGCAGCAAGTCACATGGACCACATACACTCCTGTGGCACCAGCTCAATAGGTCTGATGTCAACAGTACAAGAAAGGCGTCCACATCATTTCCCTGGAGGTGACTCCAAACTCCCCTGACATAAAGTAGCAGGCGGCAGCACCTTGGTCACTGTGAGAGCTGGCAAGGTTCCAATTCATGGAGACAGTGAAGACAGAAGGCCAGCTCCCTGGGTTAGAAATGATGGACTTGTAGGTTCACAGGAACTGAAAGGCCAGAGGCTCAAGGCTAACTGTACTATGATGTTCTTCCTTGGCCAGGGGCATGGGGCAGGGGCGGGGGTAGAGAAGAACTGCAGAACAGTCGCGTGGATGGCACTCTGAGCAGGGGTTGAGCCTGTACCTCTGTGTCCTGTTTATCCACCTGCTCCCAGCTGGCTTCAGAGAAAATCTCTGTGCTGCAGCGAGACAAACAGTTCTGATCCAGATTGCTTTCCGAGTCGGGTATTGAAGTCTGTTGGCAAACAAACATAGCTGAACAGAATGAACTTGGTCTCCTCCCAAAAGAAGAAAGGGCTTGGTGAAGAAGGGAGCACTGGGGATATGGGTGAGCCCAAGTGCTAGGGCTGCCAATTTGCAGATGCATCAGCCACTGAGCTTTGTGTTGAACAACTGTAGAGACAGCATTGAGGTTGAAAGAAGGACACATGGGTTGGATGCAGTGACATTAGAATGGAAAGACAGACCTCAGGGTTTAGGAAGTGAGGAAAGTGACCAGGAGGAGTGGGAACTCCCAGTTTCAGCCGCTCTGGTGGGCCTGTTGATCCAACCTTGCCACTTAGTTAAAACCGTGCTTTGGCTATACCCACACTTCTCTGAAGGATTCTTTGCAACAATGAGAAACCATCATTAGTATGAAAGAAATGCCAAAAAGTTACTTTGCGTTGAAAATCATCAGATATGCCCGCCTTTAATGTACGCTGACAGCTTCAGAGCCTGGCTCTTTCTTGTGCTTTGCAGACCCACTCAGGTCTGTCAAGACAATCTCTTTGGAAAACTTGCCCTCTGGAGCCCTCAGTTTTGGCCACCAAACACCATCAGTGCTAACTTTTCAACAGTGCTAGAAACCAATCCCTTCTTTCCATTTCTACTTCCAGTGTCTGCCACAGAGTGGGTCCAAATATTCATTTAAAAAATAATTAAGCTTTCAAAGATCAGCCCATGTCTGGGAAAAGTAACTTACTAGATACTAAGGCAGGACAGTACTACAACTTGACAGGAATATTTGGCATGGCCCTACAAATAACTATTCTGGTCAGGAGTTCAAGACCTCCTAAGGACACAGAATACTCTCTGAAGAGATTTGATCACCACAGTACATGCTAACTCTCGCCTGCTCACTAAGTGTCTCAACAGAACACAGGAAATAAGGAAAGCTGAAAAGAGGTACACTGCCACTCAGGTGGCTGAAGATGATCTCCAGTTTCTGTCTGCAGGGCTACTTTGGACCTGCCCAATCCTTCAGAACTCTGTATCTGGCACCACACACTGAGTCCAAAGGGCACCCAGCCTCAGTGGGTCTTGTCGCTGCGAGCAGCTATAGAAGAACCATGACCTACTCACCACTTCATCTCCGAAGTCCCCATTGAAACGCAGGGAGCTGGTCAGGTACTGGCTCTCCAGACGACTCTTCAGCTCCTGGACTTGTTTCTTCAAGGTCTCCACTTCCTGCTGGTGGCCCGACTCAATCTGACGCAGGCGCTGCTGGATTGTGTCCGTGTACACAGACATGCCATCATCGTCCAGGTGGCTGCGGGAAGGCTGGTCGGGACTGCTAGTTGCAGATGGTCTCCCCGAGTGGTTGTGCAGCCACTTGTGCAAGCTCCTCGAGTGTAAGTGGGCAGAGCTACAGCTTGTGGCAGAGAGCTGGCGGCTCAGGGAGTCCTTGCTCCTCCCAGCCTCCCCATTGGCACAGTGCCCATTGGGCGTGGGGTACTTCTGAAGAGTGCCAAGCATTGGGGGCTGCTCTGAAGCCTTATTTTCAGTCTCTGGGGCACCGTTGCAGACAAGCGCTTCTTTACATTCAGCTAAAGCCAAGGCACAAGGGGCTGGTGATGGGCTGACAGTGCTGCCAGGGGAAGTCCTCTGTACCACAGACACCCCCTGGGGCCTCTCAGCCAGGCTCCTCTCCACAGGCCTGGGCTCCAGCACTGGGGGAAGCATGTCCTTGCCACTGAACCTGCCACTAATTACAGGGCAAGGTCTATGATGGACTCGAGGCTCACTTTCTGAGTTTACCTTATCTTCTATTAACATGTTCATGGAACTGTCCACGTTTGGTCCTCTGATCTCAAATGGGACTTGGGAAAGTAGTAGAGAACTAGACAGTGAGGTACCATAGCCAACTTTAACATCTATCGGGATGTGAGGAATTGTGTCCTCGTTATCCTCTGTGATATCCCCTATTTGAGGCTGCTCCACAGAGACTTCCTGGATATCCTTTTCCCTGGGGGAAGCTGGGAGTGAACTGAGAACACTGTGCCCATCCTGCTTCTCAGGAATATCCTGTGAGAAAAGAGACAGGGTGGTATCTGGGTGGCTCCTCAAAATAGCATCATCCAGCTCTGGTTCTTGGTAAAATACAATGGCTGAGCCCTCAGCCATGGTCATACTGCTCTCTTTCACTAAGGGTGCCTCTTCTTTGACCTCTGGCATCTTGACACTCCCTCTATGGGCAGGCTCGTCCATTCCACATTCCTCTTTGGTGGCCTCTTGCAAAATGTTCTCCATCTGCCCTTCAGCCACTCCAGCTGCCACAGACAGCTCAGCACCCCCTGGAACCCTGCCAGGCTTCCCCAGGCTGTCAGCAGCAGCAGGAAGCTCCTCTCCAGGGCCGGCTAGGCTGCTCAGTTCCAGAGAACGCCGGTGCTCCTGCCACTTCTCATTCAGGCTGGGGTCGCTGCTGCGCCGGCTGGCTAGAGGCACTGTGCTGTCACAGGCTGTGGTCAGATTGTCAAATGATCTAGTCTTTGGTAGCCTAAAAAAGGGGGAAAGGATTTAGGGAAAATGAGAATCTTTGGGGAAATTCAGAGAGAAGCAGAAGACAGTAAATTTTAAGCTGCTCATTATAGTACAGAAGAAACTATGGCATTGGGCCAGGGATATAGCTCAGTGGGACAGCACCTGCCTGGCAAGCACGAGATACTGAGTTCGATTCCCAGCACCGAAACAAAACAAAAAACCATTGCGTCTTTGAAGGGAAGCTCAGGCAGCTGGAGTAGAAAAGTTCCCCTATCTGCACTGTATCCAACCCATGCCCCATCTATACAAATATGCTAACAGCAAATGCTCTTTTTAAAAAGCTGTTCTTCATGATGCTGTGGCAGAGTAGCACTGATTTTTTGATTATACAGTACTTTCAAAATTTATTACCTATCAACTCTGAATTTAATAAGCTAATTCACAAGTGGCAAAGCCAAAATTTCTATCATCTCACAGTATTTGACTTTCAAGCCTCAGAAGACAAATCAGAGCAAGGTGACAAGAACAGAGCGAGTAGTGGGTAAAACATGAACCAGGAGGTCACAAAGAGCCCAGTGCATGTGCTCCATCACTGGAAAACTGCTCTGTGCATGCAGCGGAACAACACAGCAACAGGGCCCAACCCATTTCCAAACACAAGGCTCTTAACTATCTTCTCTGAGTAAACTTCAAAGACCTAAGAAAGATACTGTAGACCCAGACAATATCATGATTTCTGACCATCTCTGATCTCACCGGCTCAGGGGAGGGTCATCAGGGCTAGTGCCCGGAGCTGGATACGGTGCACAACTGTCGTCCACGGGAGTAGATGGGGATGGACAGGGCAGGTACACTGCACTCCACAGCATCAGGTTGCGCACATGGCACACAGGGTACAGCACCTAAGGGAAGGGGGAAGGACACAGGTTTAAACATGTTACAATTAGTCTTTTAGAAGTTTTTGGAAAGCTGGACGTGATAGCACATGCCTATAATTCCAGTTATAGGCATCCAGAGGATGAGGTAGAAAAACTCAAGTTCTGGGCAATTTTGTAAGATTCTTTCTTATAATAAAAAATAAAAAGGGCTGGAGATATAGAGCTCAGTGTTAAGGCACTCTCGGAGTAAAGCTCCAGTACCACTGAGGGTGGGGTGTGGGAAGATCACAAACAAGTGCCCTGGCACACTGAGCAGGGCTGAAACACACAGGGAGGCAGCATAAATGGATACCGATGTATCTCCTGAGACCAACACAGGATTAGACATTTTATTTGGCAACACCTGGCCATGAAAATTTAAAAACATCTTTTAAAACATCTATTTCTCAATTGTTTCTCAGGTCACCTTTACTGAATGACTGACTTTCATCATCTGGATTTGTTGCTTTTACTACGTAAGAAAGTGAGTCATTCTGCTAGATGTGATTGTCTGCTCCCCTGGTATAAAAGCTTGGCTTCACAGAAACTGTCAGATCTGTTTTATAGACTCATTTAAACTAATCACGTGAAAAAAAGAGAGGAATTTTCTTCTCATATTACTACTTCCCTAACAGGCACAGTGAGGGAGGGAGAAAAGCAGCTTAAATCTTTTCTTAAATGTAATGAGAAACATATTAATAGCCCAGCAAAGCAATTAGCCTGATTAGCCTGCTTTTGACTTCTTACAGGTTTAAGATGCATTCTGACAAAGGGAATACTAACACACACATGAGTGTGTCTCCTTTTCTCTGCCTAACCGAAGGTACTCCTTTGGAGGACAAAAGTCTTAAAGGGCCTGCCAGCTCTCCACGTGAGCAGAAAATCACATAGACACTGATGCCAACGTCAGGCCCAGTTTTGTGATCAGAGAGAAGCTGTAGTGTGTATCATCACCTGGTTTGTGGGGAGAGTGCTGGGGGCGTGGGGCCCACTCCTCCTCTGAACTATCAGAAGCATCCAGGAAACAACGTAAGTGCCTCTTCCACCAGTTAGAACATGTTAGGAATACATTAAGCTCTGGAGGAGATGCCAGAAAAGATTTGTGTCTAGGATGGCAAAGTAGAGATGTGCATTACACCAAACCATTGTGAGCACAGAGTGGTCAGAAGCAGGTAGGAACATCACAGAAA